>JAZEWT010000003.1:17678724-17701068 GCA_036362905.1 Mordacia mordax
CCCCCGCGACCCGGCACCGGATAAGCGGAAGAAGATGGATGGATGGATGTTTCCTGTATCTTTCATTGATAATAATGTAATCGATGTAGTTCATAAATTTATCTCCAGGGCTTTTTCATGTGTACTTTACTCTGAGATGGTGCTCGAACCATGTGTTGATAATAACCTGACCGTTCTCACCACACCAATATATCAATTTCTCTCCTCTCTCATATTTCTCCCCAAGCCCATGGGGTCCAACAATACTATCTATTCTTCCACTTCCATCTTTTGCATTCAGATAACCCATCACTATCACTACCTCTTGTAGTTTACACTGCTTTTATTGCTTTATCTAGAGCAGTGGTTTTTAACCTGGGTTCGATCGAACCCCAGGGGTTCGGTGAGTCAGTCTCAGGGGTTCGGTGGAGGTCAAGACACACACCTCACTCATATGATTCGTGATGATACGCCCCGCTTGGCCATCACTGGCTGCAGGTGATCACATTTTATTTTTCCAATAAAGAAGGGTTCGGTGAAACGCGCATATGAAACTGGTGGGGTTCAGTACCTCCAACAAGGTTAAGAACCACTGATCTAGAGCTTCATAGAAACACTCCATATCTCGCTTGTTCACATTCTGCTGTCAGTGCATAAACTGAAATATTGAATGGTTTAGCATTTATTTTCATCAGTATAACTCAATCAGATCTTTCCGAAAACCCATGCAGACACCTTGAAATATCTTCATCTAGTATTAAGCCAACAACTTTTTCGTGCCTCTGAACTGAAAAAATAATCTTCACACATCCTGATGCAAGCATTCCCTCATCCTTCCAATGCGTTTCACACATTCCTAGAATGTTGATGTTTAGTCTCTACATTTCCTGCTTTACATTGTCCACAATTCCTATTTGATTTAGAGTTTTAACGTTCCGTGTTGCTATTCTAAGGTGGTTTTTTTTTGTAGGTGCTAACAGTCACGGGGTGACGGTCCAGAGTCACCTGTCCGCATTATTTATAGTCCGGACCCCTTTCACGCCATTGTAGTTTTTGGTAGATTTATATTTTACCACTGTTTTTTTGCTAACAAAATTCTGCAGTAGGTTGTCACTTCTTTCTGGAGGTTGCAGTTCTTCGTTAACTGAAGCATATCTCCTTTGCCATTGTCCCAGTAGCACTGAGCATCTACCAGATGAAATGATTCACCATCCTGCACCCCCAGTGGCTTCCACCATAACTCTGGTCAGAGAAGCTAGTGGGTGCTAGGCCTTGCCCAGGGGCAACCCAGAGACCACAGTAACTGGAGGATAACCTGTCTCACTTTTACCCTGACAGTTGGGACTGCCTTACTGTGAGATGTAGTTTAACGTCATACCCGAGCCCCATTGTCTGCTTCATGTTCCTAGATGCACATCAGAATTTAGTCGAAAGGCTTTTGTTGCAGCTGCTCCTTGCTTTTGGAACAATATTATCATGAGCTTGAAGCTGAAGATGCCTTGTGGGCCCACTACCTGCAAGACAAATCATAACAGTCTGGTGCAATGTCCCTTGGGCAGCAGACAAAGGTAGAGTGGGTCTAGGCTTGTAAGACTTGGTAACGGAAGCTGGCTCAGAACGTGAAATGTCACCTCTGTAGGGCGTAAGGAAGTGGAACTTGTACAGGAGGTTTAGAGGTACCGACTGTTGCATAGCTTAATTTCTTTTGTCTGTTTCAATTATGTTGTATAGTCTTGAGTGCTACTGTTTACTGGTTGGGGTTTCATCTTTTACAAGTTGGTGCTGTGAATTTGTTTATTTGTGCGTGTTACTGGTTAGTCTATTATTACAGTTCGAATTTCATTTATGCAGATATTATTGCTCTGAGTTAGTTTGCTTGCTCGTTGGCTTTGTCCATTGTTGCATTGATGATTGCTTCGAAAAGCTGCTCTCTCGGGAGGCATCCTGAGGATGCTTCTAACGTGTGAGGTGAAACATCGCAAGGTGGAGAGAGGAAGCGAATGACGCGGCTGTCCCGAGAGAGCAGCTTTTCGAAGCAATCTTGACTCGAGCCGTCGAAACTTACATCATTACATTGTTGCCTTGGTCAATTCGCACATTTGTTGTGTCGCAAGAATTTAGCATCTAGATTCTGGAAGCTCACTGGGTACTTTCTACTGTAATAATAAACATCTGTCTATGTTGTCGGCAATTTAATCGGTATTTTTAGTTATTGGAGGAAATCGAAGAACCGGGAGGAAACCTATATAGAAAGTGGGAAAAAAAACACAATCTTTGCAGAGGTGTTCGAGGTGGGAATCGAATTGAATTCTATCAACATCACCACCTGACCTCTGTGAGGCACGGATTTTACGAATGCACAGATGCTCTGCCACCGCCAAACTTTTTGGCTTTGAAAGTGAATTTAAACCCAGAATATTTTACAATGGGGCATGTTTTGACCTGAGTGCTGTGTGGTGGTGGGTTGTGTTTTACAGGTACATCGTTGCTCATCTGGATCATAGCTATCGTGGTCATTTCTCTAATTGTAATCGCCATTCCCATTGTCGTGACGTTAATGAAAAAGTATCCAAATAATTGCTGCGGCATTTGCAAGAAAAGTAAGTAGAATATTTTTTTTTTTGTAATCACCTCAGTCTAAATATTATGAAACTGTGTACTCATTCTTAAGACATTGCTTATACATATCTTTGAATCCATATGTTTCGTTTGTTTTTTTCTTAACAGCGACGTTCCCTGGCCAAGAGACAAGACCGGTATGCACAGCTAAATGGGTCGATTCATAACATCACTGCCTGCACACCGCTGCATTAGTGACACCGTGAACTGCTCTGCCCCCCCCCCTCCCCCCCCACCGTACACCTCGGATCGAGGCCGGTTCACTGCATGATGACGTGCTGACCAAAGCCACTCTATGGCGTTGATAAGCAGGTTACGCATAGCATTACTCTTTGAAAATGAACTGATGAAGACTTGACACCAATATGGTCAAATCTGAGCAGTGCTAGAATCGTTTGTAAACCGTTTGACAGATGCGTGGATACCTCATTGCACAGTGTATGAGCAGCACTCATCTGCTGTCGTGACCGGCAGTGGAAATTCCACATTTACATAGCAGGAGCCAGGCTCACCTTGGAAATCACTGCCGACTTTCCACAAGGTGGTACTGTACACCTTTTATGATTGGCCTCTAAGGAATAATGTTGCGTAGCATAGACTCGCATGTGAACTTACATCCTTCCAGCTATGAGTGGAACATTCTACCACCTGCTTGTGTATGTTTCCTCGTGTTTTTCCTCAATGGGTCTTCCCCACAAAAGAGAATAAGTGGTAAGAGAGAGCAACTTTCACAATATTGTTCTTGTAGTCTGCACTAACATATTTTTCTCGGTTATGGTTGTTTGCGACATTCGTGCTTTCTAAATATGTTTGCTTAGTGCTTGTTCGTGATGGATAGGTGACAATAGTGCCCGTGGAGCGCTATTTGAAGAGGATGTCTGAGATGGTTCGAGTGTGTGAAATTGCAGTCGTAGTACTATAACACTTCTATTGCACCCTCTGCATTCAGAAAATGAAAATGCACATCTCTTGCTCCCTCCCCCCCACCTCCAGTTACAATCCAACAGCGATACACTGCAGCAGCAAAATGGCGCGCAACCTGACCGTGGTGGCGTTGCGCAAACTGCAGTCACTGAGATTGCCAATGAAATATCAGCAGCAAACGGGTAAGTCATGGATAATAAATGAATTGGTGCACGATTCACTTATTAAATATAAGACATGCATTGTGGGATGCCAGCACCATGCACAGGTTGCCTTCTGCCAAGGTCACTTTTATTTATTTACTAATGCATTTACACGTGAGTGTAAGGGCTCTTGCCGCTAGTTGGCCGGGATCACGAAGATTCGATCAGCGCGCTGCAGCTTTGGTTTCCCTGGGCATAACCGGGTGCTCTCACCATGGTCACTGATGGCCCTGGTGGGAGATGAATCCACTCTTGTGTCTGCGCAACATCCATCATTCCGTCTTAAGGGAGGACATGAAGCTGTTGGGTAGGGACTGCTCAAGAGGTGAACACGTGGCTGGGGCAGGCATCAACGACACCGCGGGCACGGGTGATGGATCTTCAGAGGACATCTCTCCACCATCCCGTGGCACGACGTCACCACCCCCTGCTGCTCCAGCAGTAATACAAAATATAACTAACGTGACTTTCCCAGGTACAGTGAATTACATTACAACTGTCAAACTTGGTTTGATAGAGCAGCATTTCAATACACAGGCATTTCCGTGCGAGGTGCATGAACACAAATAACTATGCACTGTCCTGTGAATGGATTTCTCAAGCAAATGCTCAGGTTCTTAACATCAGTATTTGGTATTACCAATTGCCAGTCTTCTACATAACAAAAACATCGGTTTCCACTAAAATCTATATATGTTTAGAGCAATAAACTAAAAGGTTTCACCTTAACTGAGAGAGGCAGGCAGCTGCTATAGTATAACAGTGGGAAATATAGAATTATCCATTTCCATTGCATCTCCTGGTGTGATATGTAGCATCATGGGCAACATTTCTTAATTAGACCCAACACTGTCTCCCGTGCAGTGTGTATGGTACGCTACATATATCGTACACCACAGTGAGACAGCAAGCCAGACATCCCCGGCCCCATCCACTGCTTGACAAAATGGCTGAAATATAGCACCTTGTTAGTATTTGAACTGAAGTTTGTTTTATATTTTTGAGATTCAACGACTTTCTGTTAAAGCTGCCGATGTCTAATTCACGGAGTGTACTAGATCTCATAACCTAAGCAGAAGGGTACCTGGATAGCGCTTGAAGGTGTGACTGCCATACATAAAACAGCTGGCATAGCTCTTGCCACACTATGTTGTTGGCTTATGACAGTGTAGAATAATAAATGCTCTCATCTCATTATCAGAAACCGCTGAGTCCTGTACAGGGTCGCGGTGAGCTGGAACTAATCCTGGCAGACACAGTGTGCAAGGCAGGGATATACCCACGATGGGACGCCAGTCCATCGCCAGGCACTGTGGGCAATTTAGTCTGTAAGCCAATTAACCTATGCAGCAGCATGTTTTTTGGACTGTGGGAGGAAACCGGAGTGCCCGGCGAAAACCCACGCAGACACGGGGAGAACTCGCAAACTCCACACAGAAAGGCACCCGAGCCGAGAGATTCGAACCCGGGACCTTCTTGCTGTGAGGAGGCGACAGCGCTACCCACTGGGCCACCGTGCCACCCATAATAAATTATTCTGAACTAACCCCCTTCGATGTGCTCCCCATCTTCACAATCGTAAAGCTGGGTCAAATAACCCCACGAGCCGCATGGTGCAGGAGGCCCTCATCCAGGAGTGGCTTGACAAGGGCTGTGTAAAATAAAAATTACATTAATCTGTGCATGTATATCTCTGCAAATAGTTTATTTTGCTACTGCTGTCTTTTTCAAATTTGCCTTTGATGTGAACAAACCCTACATCATGATCTGACCCAGTGCTTCATGAATGCCTGGGCCTAATCGTAAGCCATTACCTATGATAATGAAACGTTCATATGTTTGAAAAAAGTGTTTCTTATAGATTTATTTTCTGTTTTTCAGCCGCGCTTGTGCAGACAGTTATAGTGGCCATACCAAATGAAACTTCTCCGCTGGCCCAACCGTTACCCCAAACAATACCCCCAGGCAACCAGGCTCGCCCTGACACGCAGCCCCTGCCTGACACCCAGCCCCATTCCAGCTCCCAGCCCTGCACAGTCCAGCAGGCTGACCACGGAGGATCACTGTACTGCCAGGCATCATGCGAGGAGCTCACGCCAGTTCAGGGTGACCTATTCAAGTCAGCACGTTGCCCGGTCACCGAGGAGATGACAGATCCCACGTTTTGCAAGCCAATTCAGGAGCAGGGTGCAGTCGCCACAGGAAAAGACAGCTGCTCATTCCGAGAGCCTGTGGAAGAGTCTGCTGAGCCTTGCGAGGAGCCGAGAAATCCTGTGATTTAACCCTGCCATTCTCAACCAGTGGGTCGCGACCCATCAGTGGACCGTGAGCACCACCTAGTGGTCCGTGCAAACCAGACTCAAGTTGGTCTTGAAATATAAAATGTTTAAAATTCCTAGTTTAATAGACTGGGAAATTATTTTCAAGCCAGCAAACAAGTGTGGTGCCAAGCCTCGTGCCATGCCAGGACAGGTGCATCACGACACCTGTGTCAGGGTGAACAGATGTTGTCACGGTGACTGCGCTGTGAGTGGACGGGGTTGCCCGGGGTGACAAGGGGTCAAGTAAGGGCAACTTAGTGTTAGTGCGTTTAATTGTATCTCCCGAGATGGTAAAACATCACATGGGCTGAAGAGGGGGGGGGACATAGAGTGGATGTGGGAAGATCGAATTGGGTAAGGACGTGACCTGAGATGACATAACCGGATGATGTTGGGGGGGGGAGGGGATTGGCAGAATCGCTGTGGTGGTATTGACAAGCTCAGAGCTCTCTTTTCCTTGGAATCACATTTTCAAGAATTGGGTTCCAGAATTTTAGGGGAATCTGCTCCATTAACTGTGAGCGAGTGCTGAAAAGTGAAACTGAACAGAACCTCCTCGGGAAAGTGCCATGTGTTCCTGAATTCAGGGAGACGATGACGTTGGTGGCCTTTGACTCGTTCGGGGTGAAGACGAAAGCGTGGATGTGATCAGTTCTGTTCGCCGTCTGGATGCCATCAGGCTCAAAGACGTGAGGAATTCTTTGTAGAGTGCCTCTACAAAGAATGGAGTTCTGATAAAACTGAGACAGTATACAGGATGGTCAATTTTTTTGTTCGTTTTGTTTGCTCATTTTCTGTTTTTAATAACTCTTATTTCAGATCGTTTGTCCATTTTTGTATTACTTACATTACACTCGCAATGATCTACAAAATTATAACGTTTTACGGAGTTAAATGGGGATCATATCAGGATCACCCTGTGCAGTTTTGTTGTTGTTTTTTTTTTGAAACGTGTGCCGTGGATCCCAACAAGAATCTGGCAGCAGAGGTCTCACATTCCCAACTGTGCTCCCTTACAACGTGTAAATGATACCGTACAGGCCCCGTGAACTCCACTGCTGAATAAAGGCCTCTCCGTGCTGTGTTAGTAATGGGGAATTTTGGTCCGACTCGCAATGCCCCTACATGTTTATTGAGAGTGAGGTGGGGGGAAGAGACAATGTCATTGCTTAACATGCATCGTTAGGTTTGTCATTGTTTGATTAACACAGGATCTGCGCGTTCGCGAATTATAAAACACTGCACACTCGCGGATGGGAACCTGCAGAATCTGCCCATGTGTGGTGCAGTAGCACGGAAGAGACCACTTAATTTAATATTGGGATTTTTGTAATGATGTAGGTTTTCACGGCTCGATGCATGATGATTGCTTCGAATAGCTGCTCTCTCTGGACAGCCGCGTCGATGGCTCTCTCTCCTCTGCCTCCAACGTGTGAGGCGAAACGTCGCGAGGAGAGGAGAGAGAGCCATCGACGCGGCTGTCCCGAGAGAGCAGCTTTTCGAAGCAATCATCATTGGGATTTTTATAAGTAATAAACTATTTCAAAAGTCAACCGTTAATATATGATAATAAATTGACAAGCATCAATAATTCCTGTTCATTACTATTTACAGATATAGATTTGTTTCCAAGTTAATGTGGTTGGTATGAAAATTACAAGAGCCGTGTCTTTGAAGTAATGTTCGCTAAGTTCGACTCCTGGACCTGTGGCGCTCAGCCAGTGGGATTGAGGTCCTCAATGCGTACTCCACGCTGTCAAAGACTCCGTAATCGGGAAGATTAAAAGGTAGCCGGGCGTGATGCCAGACAATTACCTCCTCGTGTGCTACGTTGATGATGTAGGCGCCCACAAAAGAGCACTTGGGTCCCACAGACCACAAGAGCCATAAAGGTCATCTTTGCGTGGTTGTCGGTGGTGATAACATCTGAAGGGGTCAGGGGGCCTTTTTTTAAAAGTTCGTTGATTGCCTTGCCTCTGGTTTATCGGTTATTCGTTCATTTCCCCGGGACTTACACAGAAGCCTGTGTGTTTGTAGACAAGCAGCAATAGATAAGCCAGCTGTGGAGACTCGGCACGGGGCAACGGCGGGGGAGGGGGGGGCATGTGAACAGTAAGATATTAATATTGTGATATTTCATGTGGGAGAGTGGCTTAACAGACAACATTAGGATCTGGTGGGCCATGATTTATTTTATCACTGCTTTATCCACCTCTGGGTACGTGGTCCCAGCAAGGCGTTGCACATATTCGTGATTTTTTTCGCGATTTGACGAAATTTATCGTCGTTGTTGATTTACCGTACACGTTGCTGACATGCCGCTCTCTCTAGAGCTCTGTGCAGCGCTTTGTGACCCTCGGGTGAAAAGCGCTCTGGCAATGCAATTGTTATTATTTAATATAATCGTGGAATGCCTCTTCTGGGTGATGGCGGTGCAACTCAAACGCGACTCTCGCCGTCGAGCTGGATGGCGCCTTGGAGGTACACTGGCCTGTCTACGTCAACGGGACATCATCGAGACCAGGTCCGCTGCTCAACCCCTTAGATGTCATGCAAATTAATCGAACGCTCATGCATCAGACCGCCGTGACGAGCGTTTTCCATGGACGGTATGCTGCATTAACAACTCGCAAGGCTCAAGACTGCTGTCTCCGTCACGGGAATCTCCCTCTCCGCTCGGGCGGGCGTTTGTCCCGCTTCTGACACCAATGTGTCTGTGTCTGACACCGGCACACTGACAGCTCATGTCAAACAAGCACCTTTGCGGCACTTTACGACGCCGCGTTGTCTTAGCGGGTAATTTACGACACTTTACGCCTCCGAGCGGCACTTTGCGGCAGCTACCGTAAGGCTCAGGGCCCGATCATCGGCTCCTCCCCCCCCCCAGCTGACCCCTCCCCTCATCCTGCGATTGGCTTTCCCGCGACGAGCACGTGCTCGGCGGCGACCAATCGGCGGGCGCGAAACGCTTCTGCCTGGGAATCCGGCAGAGCGGCGCGCGGTCACGAGGCGCGGGGTCACGGGGAGGTCATCGCGCGGCCACGTGGTGGTGAGAGAGGAGGACGGAGCGGCCGAGGTTGCGGGCGACGACGCCGCGATTGCGAGCGACGAGGTTTCCAGCGCCGCCGCGACGTGAGGAGGGAGGCGAGGCGATTGGGGAAGGGCCCCGCCGAGCCGCGCTGAGAGCCGCGAGACCGGCCGGGGCTCGGTGGCGACGCAGGCTGCAAGCGGGATCGGGCGCCGGAGCGGAGCTAAGCGGGAGCCGGGCCCAGGTCTGGCTCGGCACTCGTTCCTACATAGACTCACGGGTGCGCACGGGAGCGACTCGAGTTTCGAAGGTTCCTAAATATCGGGGGATCGTCGACACAGCCCCACCCCCCCACGTTGCCTCTCCAGATCCCATAGAGTTCTGCGGCGAGCAGTGGCTCTGGAGCGCGGCGTCTCGTGGTCGGGGTCACGCAGGGACACGAGCGCCGCGTTGCTCGCGTTGCTCTTGATATCAAGTTCCGTGCACGTAACAGTTAGTATTAACGAACGCGTGGTTCGTGCATCGAATCACGCGTGTGCCTACATGTGTTTCGATTGCGTGCAGGATGTAGCGTCACGATCGTCTCTCAATTTGCTCCTCGTCGCAGGCGACTCTCAATGCAGCCGTTGCTCTTGCACGGGTGCCGCGCCGCCACTGCCCTCGCTGTGTCGAACCTTCGGAGGATTTCGCGAACTTGCAGCTGCGCCCTCCTCGAAAGCCACGCATTCGTATTATCGATCCGTGCGTGGAGCGTTACCCGCGGACAGGTGGACCGGTTCATGTTCGAGCCGTGTGGCGCACGGATGGACAATCTCACGCACACTCGGCGCATAGAAAACCGAAATAATCTGGCAGTTGTTATCGAAACGTGTCCTTGACTGTGTGGCGGCTTATATCCGAGCGAAGGAAGCAACGCAGATTCAGAAACTTCGCCTCGGCCACGGCAGGTTTTAAGTCCTCTGCGTACCTGGAGCCGTCTAGATGTGTGCCGCGCGATGGCACGGGGTGGACTTTTGAGGACTTTTGTTTATTGACACCGATTGTGTCAGCGCGTGATGCACAGACAAGGAATGGAGCCCGTGGCTGCGCCGCAGTACGGAGGTGTGGCTTCGTGAACTCGGAGGTGATTTTTGTGACAAATGAGGACAGCTAGAAAGCAAGCTGGCTGTAGCGACCAACTAATCCTGAATGATGTGCCCGATTTCCTCCGATCGCAAGCTAAACAGGGCTTAGCATAGTGAGTACTCACATGGAAGAGTGGCAATGCTATGGCTTGTAAGCTTGGGCTGCCAAGCGTTATCCATTTGTGTGCGTCGGTTTTCTAAAGGTAATCTAGTTTCTACAGACATGTTAAATGCTCAATAACCGAACTGGTTAAACATCTCAATGTTGAACCGCAGGGCGGCGCGGTGGCCCAGTGGTTAGCGCTGACGCCTCACAGCAAGAAGGTCCCGGGTTCGAATATCTCGGCTCGGGTGCCTTTCTGTGCGGAGTTTGCATGCTCTCCCCGTGTCCGCGTGGGTTTTCGCCGGGTACTCCGGTTTCCTCCCACAGTCCAAAAGCATGCTCCTGGATAGGTTGATTGGCTCGCAGACTAAAATTGTCCCGCAATGTCCGGCGATGGACTGGCGTCCCGTCGTCGAGTGTATTCCTGCCTTACGCCCTGTGTTTCCGGGATAGGCTCCGGCTCACCGTGACCCTATATAGGATTAAGCGGTTTCAGATAATGAGATGAGATGTTGAACCGCCATGAACATTCGGAGTTTTTCGACAGTGTATCCTCGGTGTTAGTGTACGAGCAGTGGATCGATCGTGACCGATGGCGATTCCTATGCATCAGCAGCAGGGCCGACGTGTGACCTGTGCTTGTGCACTCGTGCAGTCGCACGCAATCTTTTACAGCAGATGGCGTACAGGCAGCTGCTGAGGCGGCTGGCGACGGCGCCGGCGGCGCTGACCGAGGCGGCGCACGGCCCCCACGCGCCGCTCCCCACGTCCCGCTCGGCGGCGGCCCCGCGGGTGGCGGGCGCGGCGGCCCCGCGGTGGCTGGCCGAGACGCGGTGGGCCCGCGGCTTCGCCACCGCGGTGCCGCGCGCCGTCTCTTTCCACGTGCAGGACGTGGAGGACTTCACAGAGCGTGTGGTGAACAGCGACACGCCTGTCGTGGTCGACTTTCACGCACAGTACGTTGCTTGGTGTGAACATTATTCACAAATACATTTTTTTAGCAGTTGCCCTGTATCTCACGATGCGACTCGCGTCGTGAGGTACACCGGGCGTCGTCTGAGTCGATGCTGGCTTCTCGCCGCCGCCAGGTGCGCCAAATATCCGCCTCACTCTTGCCGCGCTTGCCTCCATCTCACAGGAGCAGCAACAGCAACATCTCGCCGTTACCAGTATCTGCATCTCACCGAGTAGCTCACCTTTACGCTCACCCTCACCTCCCTCACCTCACTGTCCCTCACAACCCTCTTCTTCTCACTCTCATTCACCATCCCTCTTCTCCCTCACCTCACCACTCTCACGCCGTCTTTCCTCACCTTCCTCTGTCCTCACCACCTGCTCACCTCATTTTACCACACCCACCGTATCTCACCTTCCTCACCTTTAAATTCACCTCACCATCCTCTCCCCACCCAACTCAAATCTTCACAGTACATCCTGCCATCTTCAAGCACCCCACCATCTTCCTCACCCTTTCACCTCACCTCACTTGCCCTTCAAACATTACACGCACGCGTTCTGCAGGCGCATTACACGCACGCATTCTGTAGGCGCGCTACACGCACGCGTTCTGTAGATGCGTTACACGCACGCGTCCTGTAGATGCGTTACACGCACGCGTTCTGTAGATGCGTTACACGCACGCGTTCTGTAGATGCGTTACACGCACGCGTTCTGTAGATGCGTTACACGCACGCGTTCTGTAGGCGCGTTACACGCACGCGTTCTGTAGGCGCGTTACACGCACGTGTCCTGTAGATGCGTTACACGCACGCTTTCTGTAGATGCGTTACACGCACGTGTCCTGTAGGCGCGTTACACGCACGCTTTCTGTAGATGCGTTACACGCACGCGTTCTGTAGGCGCGTTACACGCACGTGTCCTGTAGGCGCGTTACACGCACGCGTTCTGTAGATGCGTTACACGCACGCGTTCTGTAGATGCGTTACACGCACGCGTTCTGTAGATGCGTTACACGCACGCGTTCTGTAGGCGCGTTACACGCACGCGTTCTGTAGGCGCATTACATACACGCTTTCTGTAGGCGCATTACACGCACGCGTTCTGTAGGCGCGTTACACGCACGCGTTCTGTAGACGCGTTACACGCACGTGTCCTGTAGGCGCATTACACGCACGCGTTCTGTAGATGCGTTACACGCACGCGTTCTGTAGGCGCGTTACACGCACGTGTCCTGTAGGCGCATTACATGCACGCTTTCTGTAGGCGCATTACACGCACGCTTTCTGTAGGCGCGTTACACGCACGCGTTCTGTAGGCGCGTTACACGCACGTGTCCTGTAGATGCGTTACACGCACGCTTTCTGTAGGCGCGTTACACGCACGTGTCCTGTAGATGCGTTACACGCACGCGTTCTGTAGGCGCGTTACACGCACGCGTTCTGTAGGCGCGTTGCACGCACGCTTTCTGTAGGCGCGTTACACGCACGTGTCCCGTAGGCGCGTTGCACGCACGCGTTCTCTAGGCAAATTATTAGCAGGGCAGGTTTTGTTGGGCTGCGAAGCACCGTCTCTATTTGTGAATGGAGCAGAGATCTAAATGCAATGTTGCTCAAAGAAAATCTGCTAGTATATAAGGACAGGTATATGAGACTGATGCTGGGAATTCTGTGGTAAGACAGAGGTCCCAAAGATAACGCAGCAGATGAGTTTTAGACGCGACTGCAGGACTGGTGGCGGCTGACTGCTAAGATGGTCAGTTTGAGCAGCGTCCACAAGCCTGGCGACCAAGGGGAAGATAAGAGTGAAACACTAAGTAAAGGAGCCTGAGGTCAGAGCTCAGAGGTCACTGTGTTAACTGCAGTGACTGGGATCTGACGGTGGGTAAAATGCATTGGCGACGTGTATTTCGCATGCCCTTAGTAGTGACGGCCACGTGCCCTCTTCAATTTGAGGAGCTCTGGTGGCTTTGCTCACGTGTGGTGGATGTAAATAAATAATACATTCTTACAAGACTCAATGAATTTAAATGCAGTCCTTTTATAATTAATGTTTACCATCTCATTTATATGATGAGCTTATGCATGGACTTAAAATAAACTTGGTGCTTTGTTACATGTTAAGAATATAACTTTAAAAAACATCTAAATGTGAAGGTGTGTTGGCTATTCTTTATAGAATCGGCATATTAACCTAAAAAAAAATCCTAATTATGTCTAGAAAGACCTTACTTAAGTTCTAAAGATATTACTCAGACAATTTAGCATTTTTAAATGTAAATGGGAGTAGAATCCTTCATGCATGTCTTAATTATTTCTAAAGCTGCTTAGTGTCCCCATTGCAATCACTTCGATAATTTTTTATCGCACTTTGGCAACCCAAAAAGTCACCATGTCTAGTGGAAACATAGTTGAGTGGGCAACACTGCCTCGAGGCAGTCCTGTCATCTGTCCTGGCCGATGACCCATGTCTCCACCACCCCGTCAGGTGGTGCGGGCCCTGCAAGATCTTGGGCCCTCGTCTGGAGAAGCTGGTGGCTAAGCAGTCCGGAAAGGTGCTCATGGCCAAGGTGGACATCGACGACCACACAGACCTGGCCGTCGAGTACGGGGTGAGTGGACCGAGGCCTTAGTGGGGCCTGCACATGGCAGTGGGCGGTTGATACCTCTCCAGGAATGCACCGCCGAGTGGCCTGCAGGTTGTCATTTCCCATGGTGCTTTGACGAATTGGAAAAAACGGTGTGGTCGCTCATCGTCGTGAGCGACCAAACCAGTCGTAAAAATTCCACATTCTCATCTCGGGTGCCAATTCGACTAATACGAGCACTGAAGATTGCAAGTTTATCTTGTAAAATTGGCAGCATCAAGCATCCCACTAGAATAATCTGACAGATACATTATTTTGCATCCTATGCCTTCGGGAATGGCTCTTGCCTATAATTTTCAGCAGTGTAACTTCATCTCGTCACATTGTCAGAACCGCTTAATTCTGTACAGGGTCGCGGTGAGCCAGAGCGTATCTCGGCAGACACAGGGTGCAAGGCAAGGGATATGCTCACGATGGGACGCCAGTCCATCACCGGACACTGAGGCCAATTTAGTCTGCGAGCCACTTTACCTATGCAACAGCATGTATTTTTGAATTGTGGGAAAAAAACGGAGTGCCCGGTGAAAACCCACGTGGATACAGGGAGAGAACATGCAAACTCCCACACAGAAAGGCGACAGCACTACCTACTGGGCCACCTTGCCACCCCAGCAATGTCACAACAGTCTGATGAGATCTGTCATCGTCGAAACTGGTTCAGAGTAAACATATGTCCTGGAAGTGATTGATCCCCAGTAACTGCTTGCTGGGGTAGTCTCTGGATGGGCTAAGAGACGAGTGGATGGCAGGGGCAGACTGCAATTCAGCGAGAAGGCTAAGCGCCACCACCTTCCCAGTGCAGCTCAGAAGGGAGGGGATGCCGGTCACCAGCGGGACCCACACCCTATGTAGTAAAGGGAGAAGGGGGCACATGTGCAGCAAGGTATTGACCGTTGCTCGTGTGCTTAACCGTCACCAGTGTGCTTAACCGCCGCCCGTGGGAAGTGGTGGTGCAGCGGTTAGTGCACCACACTGAGCCCGCAGTGACCAGTGATAATTTGAGCTCGTCCTGGTCCTCCCTTAGATCAACTCCTCACATGAGTAGCTGGTCTCATCTTATTTCATTGTCAGAAACCGCTTAGTCCTGTACAGGGTCGCAGTGGGCCGGAGCCTAACCTGGCAGACACAGGGCGCCAGTCCATCACCGGGCATTGCGGGCAATTTAGTCTACAAGCCAATTAACCTATGCAGCAACATGTTTTTTGGGCTGTGGGAGGAAACCGGGGTACCCGACGAAAACCCGCGCGGACACGGGGAGAGAACATGCAAACTCCACACAGAAAGGCACCCGAGCCGAGATTCGAACCCGGGACCTTCTTGCTCTGAGGCGACAGCGCTACCCACTGGGCCACGGTGCCGCCCCATAAGTACCTGGTACAGTGTGTAAACATTGCCACTAGGAATACAAAGGTGGCCAGGCGTGGTACTGGCCACCCACACTCGTGTGTGCCATACTGCCCTTCATAGGTGCTACGCGCTAACTACACTTGCCCCGACAGACTTGTTGCTCCACGGGGAAACCTTGTCTGCTTCCGCAGGTGTCTGCGGTACCCACGGTACTCGCCATGCACAACGGCAGCGTCGTCGACAAGTTTGTGGGCGTACGCGACGAGGACGAGCTGGAGGTTTTTCTCAAGAAGCTCGTGGGCCCCGCAGCCTCCACGCAGAGGGACGCGGGCGACGTGAAGCACACAGAGTAGAATCGCGCACGGGCGATGGTGGGAGAGCCGAGGGAGGGGGAAATTTTGACAGAGCAGAGCTGGGGTAGTGAAGGCAGCCCACACGTGGCTTGGATGACACTGCGTTAGTCTCACGGGCGAGAGCGTAACACAAATTATATTTACAAAAAAATTGCTCAACTCTGTTACAATTACAGTGATCCCCTATGGCAGTGTTAAATGTCGCAAACCATCACAAGCTTGTTTCTACACCGAGTATATTACATTGGGTCGAGTTCACGGAGACGGCACGTGGGATCACCCTATTACATATTCGTTTCTGTGTCCTTGTATGGAGTGTTAAGTGGCGGCGTTCCGTATTTATGGTTCTATAGTTGTAGGGTTTGCGATGTTCGCGTGTGCACCCGTGCGAATCAATGCCACAAAAGCTGCGTCGCTTTACTCTGCAGTTGGTTTGTTTCACAAGTCTCCCAACAGCGGGAGGTTCCGATGACTGCGCGCCAGCCTCCATGTGATTCTCATTCCGATAGCTCCACCGTGAAGGTGGCTCGTCAAGACCTAATTCACTCCCGACTTTGTCCTGAAGCACCCGCACTCCCACCCTCGCTTATGATACCTCGTGGATGTGGCGCAGAAGAGAGATTAAAAAGGCACGGATGTGAGGACTTACGTCGATAATGGCACTGTCATGTTAAGCAGTTAAGGACTACATAATGGCAAGCATGCTGCCACGTGACTCGAGGGAAAAGTGCCGCATGTGATAGGGTCTCTCGTTTTGCCTTTCAGACTGATTCGTAATTTTAGCACAATCGATTGGACAGCACGGTTTAGCTCTCAAAAATCAGCCCCAATTTATCATAAAACCGATTCATCGCGTGGGCGTGTGGAAATAGGTTGCGTGGTGTTGACAGCTCTTAGAGCTCCGAGTTACAGCTGTAACGTCAATGTTCGTCGCTTGAAGTCCCTCAGTCACCGTGGACATTGAGCTGCTCACCGTGCGGAGCTCGCCGGACAGAGGCGCCATCAGCAAAAATCGATTTACGAACACACGATGTGAAGTGATGAATCAGCAGTGCCGTCTCTTCCATCACTAGAGGTGAGAAGTAACTAAGTAGACAGTCTTTGACTTGTCTGTATTGTGTTTGCATTGCCTACAAAACATTGTTTATATGAACATGTGGAAGTGTACAAAGTTTATTAGTTATTTTGTGTACTCTACTCTGTTTGACCGTGGCCATTATGTGCTGTGAGTAATCTTTATGAACTTGCACAAAACTAATACATGATCGTTAAAACAATGGTTTGTGGAGAAGATAAATAATTGTTACCATTCACCTCCATCCGTTAGACAATACAAATGGGACCGTCGCCAGCAGTGCAGCCCACTCGGTGTACTTACAGCTGCTGATTATACAAAAACAGTCACTTGTTTTTTTTCAATCTCATGAGAAAGGCGAAGCCAACGATAGCTTCTCTGAAATTTAGTGCTTTGTCACGTTTTTTGGGGTGTTTGAAACCCCTGTTGGGCCATGTGTATTTGTTTTGGCCAGTAGTTTTGGCCACGTAAGCCAAGCTCTTTCCCCATTTCCAGCCTTATAAATCGTCACGATTTCTTGTTACTCTAAATATGATCTCAAACCACACGGTACTTGTAACTGCGCTGAGGGGATCTTGGTGTGAGTCAAACTGAGTTTTCTTTACGTGTGTTTTGGGAGTCTGCACGTGAGCTTGCATCCTTAGAATCTTTGTTTAAGTATTTAAGTATTTCTTCATGTAAGGCTATCATTGCATAAAGCATAACTTTGCAGAATATTTACGTATTGTGATGCATTGAACATGCCCCTAATTTGAAATACCGTATATACCCGATTGTTTTACTGCTGTAATTTTTGATTGAGTGAACATTGTCAGTAAATCACACTTGAATGAAATGTGGCTTTTAATGTTGTTATCAGTTATCAAACGTCAATTATTAATACCCGTTTTATCCTGTACACGCCTGGCTCTCTACTGCCCTCTACGTGAAGCCGCACAGCGCGCACTCGACCACCATACCATGAACATCTTGTCCGCGCACAGATGGACTCTCCACGGGTACGCATACGGTGCGTCCTAACCACCACGCAGCGCGTTCTAACCACCACGCAGCGCGTTCTGACTACCACGCAGCGCGTCCGAACTACCACGCAGCGTGTTCTGACTACCACGCAGCGCGTCCGAACTACCACGCAGCGTGTTCTGACTACCACGCAGCGCGTCCGAACTACCACGCAGCGCATCCTAACCACCACGCAGCGTGTTCTGACCACCACGCAGCGTGTCCGAACTACCACGCAGCGTGTTCTGACTACCACGCAGCGCGTCCGAACTACCACGCAGCGCGTTCTGACCACCACGCAGCGCGTTCTAACCACCACGCAGCGCGTCCTAACCACCACGCAGCGCGTTCTAACCACCACGCAGCGCGTCCTAACCACCACGCAGCGCGTTCAGACCACCACAGCGCGTTCTAACCACCACGTAGAGCGTTCTGACCACCACGTAGAGCGTTCTGACCACCACGTAGAGCGTTCTGACTACCACGCAGCGCGTTCTAACCACCACGCAGCGCGTTCTAACCACCACGCAGCGCGTCCTAACCACCACGCAGCGCGTCCTAACCACCACGCAGCGTGTCCGAACTACCACGCAGCGCGTCCTAACCACCACGCAGCGCGTTCAGACCACCACAGCGCGTTCTAACCACCACGTAGAGCGTTCTGACCACCACACAGCGCGTCCTAACCACCACGCAGCGTGTTCTAACCACCACACAGCGCGTTCTAACCACCACGCAGCGCGTTCTGACCACCACACAGCGCGTTCTAACCATCACACAGCGCGTTCTAACCACCATACAGCGTGTTCTAACCACCACACAACGCGTTCTAACCACCACACAGCGTGTTCTAACCACCATGCAGCGCGTTCTGACTACCACGCAGCGTGTTCTAACCACCACGCAGCGCGTTCTGACTACCACGCAGCGCGTTCTAACCACCACACAGCGTGTTCTAACCACCACGCAGCGCGTTCTGACCACCACACAGCGCGTTCTAACCACCACACAGCGCGTTCAGACCACCACGCAGCGCGTTCTGACCACCACGCAGCGCGTCCTAACCACCACACAGCGTGTTCTAACCACCACACAGCGTGTTCTAACCACCACACAGCGTGTTCTAACCACCACGCAGCGCGTTCTAACCACCACGCAGCGCGTTCTAACCACGCAGCGCGTTCTAACCACCACACAGCGCGTCCTAACCACCACACAGCGTATTCTAACCACCACACAGCGCGTTCTAACCACCACGCAGCGCGTTCTAACCACCACGCAGCGCGTTCTAACCACCACGCAGCGCGTTCTAACCACCACGCAGCGCGTTCTGACTACCACGCAGCGCGTCCTAACCACCACGCAGCGTGTCCGAACTACCACGCAGCTCGTCCTAACCACCACACAGCGCGTTCTAACCACCACACAGCGCGTTCAGACCACCACACAGCGCGTTCTAACCACCACGTAGAGCGTTTTAACCACAACACAGCGCGTTCTGACCACCACACAACGCGTTCTGACCACCACACAACGCGTCCTAACCACCACACAGCGTGTTCTAACCACCACACAGCGCGTTCTAACCACCACACAGCGCGTTCAGACCACCACACAGCGCGTTCTAACCACCACACAGCGTGTTCTAACCACCACGTAGAGCGTTTTAACCACAACACAACGCGTTCTGACCACCACACAGCGCGTCCTAACCACCACACAGCGTGTTCTAACCACCACACAACGCGTTCTAACCACCACACAACGCGTTCTAACCACCACGCAGCGCCGACACGGGTTCACTTCCGCTCCGTCGGCACTCGATCGATTCGTCGACGTACGCACTTACCGGGATCAATCGGGACACTTCAACGACCTTCGGGTCCTTTATTTACCACCATTGCACGTTCGAAACCCCGTCCAGCGCCCGTCGCTCCCGTCCTCGGGCCTCTCCTGGCATCTGCAGCTCAGCGCACGTCCGCTCCGAGTCCCCAGTTAAAGAGCTTTCATCAAACCCCCCCCCCTCCATCCTATGCGCCTCACCAAGTCTGTGCGCGGCATTTTACGCCCTGGCCTCCGTGCACTCCGTGCCGCCCGGGCCAGCCCTGTGGCTGCCAACCCCTCCCTGGGGCCAGTCGCTCCTCGTTGGGAAACCTTGGGGGTTTCTCCCCTTATACCGGGGACCCCCATGGCCTAAAACTCCCCGAGGGGCAGGAGCCGGGCAGCAGTCGGTCATCGAAACGGCGGTCTTGCCGCGTGTTGATGTGGTGAGTGCAGGGGGAGGGGGTTGGGGCTGTCAGTGGCCGGGTGTCTGCCGAGTAGGTCCGGGCAAAGTCGCCGGGAGCCCCGTCAGCCATGGTAATCACAGCATAATAATTGATGGTGACTGAAAACAAGATGAGCAATTCTACAGAAACTGCTGGATTTCCTGTGTAAGGTTGATTGCCTCGATTGTGATAGGGGGTTCGGCACAGACGTGATTCACAGCTGCTGTGACAAGTTACAGCAGTGCAAGACACATTGTGTGTGTGTGTATTCAACGCCATTATCAGTTCTCGAGGAGCCACCACACAAGTATGCATTGAGAAACAAAAACAGAGCGTTGCCAAACACCATTGTATTTAAAAGATTGTTTTTTTTAAAGGTACATATAAATGTTCGCGTCACAGGTGAGATTAATAAATAAAAGGCAGGTAAAATTATAATTAACCACAAACCATGCATTTGATCAAAGGTCGGCAAAGTACAGCCCTCATGTCATGAGTGGCACGCGAGATGACTGCTCAGTCAATCTCGAAATTAAGCTACCCAATTGAAAGCTCTTTCATATAATAAATAAAAATATTCAATTGGTTGATTTACTACATTACGTTTTGAGGTTTGCCGCCTGTTAATGGCAACATGAGCCGTAAATGGGCGAGACAAGTGAACTTTTGGCATGCCACTTGTCAAAAGTTGCCGACCCCTAGATTAGATCAATTCGCACGTCAAGCCAGTGGGAGTGACACTCATACTGCCCGCACTTGTCTGATGGGCTGCAAACCTGGCGGTTTCTGATGTGATGACGTTGTGTGTTCTATCCCGAATCAACGTCCAGTTCTTGAATCGTTATTAGCTTCTCGTGTTTCATATCTACCGAATGCTTTGCTATAGCCAAGGAAACACAAATAAAGATATTTCTTCATTTCAATTGCCCTTTATGAAAGCATTCAATAGCTGCAATAAAGATCGATTTACTGAGACCCTTAGGTATCTCTCCACTGTCATAAATCTCGTTGATATCATTTTTTCTAAGCTTCCAAAGTTTTCCAAACATTTTATTTGTTCTGCTATTGCATCTGCTCCTCTGTCTTTGTTGTTTTTCATTCTATTAATAACTGTTCTTACTTCTGACTTAAGGATTTCAAAGCAATCCTTTGTTTAATCGATTGCGTTCCTTCTCGGGTGTGGTGAAATACATCTTCAATATCGTCTATCCATCTCTTCAAAACCTGTCCTCTTGGGTATGCCACAATTTTAAACTTTTATGCATCCACTAGCAGTGCACCCTCCTTTACCTGCGATGTCTTTGATATTCATATACAATGATGTAACATCATTGTCTCTTTGCCTATTTCTGTGCAATGTTCATCAAGCCATTTGTCCTTTTCTATCTTGCATAATAATCGAATTTTATTATTCAGTGTCCGAGACTCTGTCACACTACAGTTTTTAATCTCTCTTCTGCCTCCCATTAATTCCTTCGTCATCCATGTTTCCTTTGTTGTGCTTTTACTGGCATTACTTGTTTGACTTTTCCCAACCAATGTTTCTTTATACATTTCCCATTCGACATATTTCCTTCCTCTGCAAGTTCTTGCAATCATTCTGTAACTAGTCGTGTGTCTTCCTCCGATGAGATCATTTCCGTTCGAACAAAATACTCGAGCATCTTTGTAGTTTTTGGCTGTTCAGGTTACTTGAGCCTGACCTTGATGGCGCAAACTACAGGTACATATATAAGATTACAACAGGTTTTACCGTATCTGGCGATTATGTTAAGATCTTAACACCTGCATAATCGCCAGTTGTGATCTTATATATGTATACTGGCAAAAAAGTACGCATAGCATCTACAGGTACATGGTCACTTCTACAATGAGTCCCTGGGCACCATTTTGATTGTTGAACTGCATTCCTGAATCTTTTTCTACGGTGATCAATTTGCTTTCTGACTATCTGCAGGGCTTTTCCATGCATCTCCAGCACTTCTTCTCAGATGGTGCTCAAACCATGTGTTGGTAATAACCTGACTATTCTCAATACACCAAGCTATCAATTTCGTCCTCTCTTATTTTTCTCAAGCCCATGAGGTCCAACGATATAATCTGCCCATTCACTTCCAAATTTTGCATTCAGATCACCCATCACTATCTCTTGTGGTTTACAATGCTTTTTTGCTTTATCCAGATCTTCATAGAAATACTCCATATCCATCTACTGATGTAAGTTTTCACGGCTCGATGTATCATACTCCATATCTGCTTTCTCACTTTATTTTCATTAGCACCACTATCAGATAGGGCGGCACGGTGGCCCAGGGGGTAGCGCTGTCGCCTCACAGCAAGAAGGTCCCGGGTTCGAATCTCTCGGCTCGGGTGCCTTTCTGTGTGGAGTTTGCAT
>JAZEWT010000003.1:17713046-17747343 GCA_036362905.1 Mordacia mordax
AGTGTCTGGGGTGAGGGAAGTTTGGGCATCGCTGCTTAGACTGCTGCCCCCGCGACCCGGCACCGGATAAGCGGAAGAAGATGGATGGATGGATGGAAAAGATTTGGAGTGAGACCCCTGCTGCCAAACCGGAGCCAACCATAATCACACTGCCCAGTATGAAAAATGCTCTAATTTATCCACAACTAGCCAATCACTCAGAGACAGCTGAAGGGGTGGATTGTTCAGTGGCATAAAATAACCAGACAGGTGCTTTGTTTTGGTTGAGCTGATGGTAGGACCCCAATCTCCTTGTGGCACACTCCAGGTTCAACAGCAGAAACCCCAACTCTTTCTCATCGTGAGCGGCAATCATCAAAGTGTTGACACGCAATATGGTTGGCCAATTGAGAGCCATCCCTTGACTGGACCAGGGCTTCGATCAGCCTCTCATCGTACCTATACCAGATGGAAATTCCACTGGTACATCCATGGAAAGCCACTCGAACTACGGGTGAAACAAATGTTAAATAATTTAAGAGTGAGATGGCATCCCTATCGCACCACAAGGTGAACAGGGAATGACTCCTAACCACGTAGTTTTTACCCGCCCCCCCTCACCCGGCCCGCCCACCCTCGTGAAAGTCCATAATGATTGTGAGCAGACAGTCAGGGACCCCAAAAGCACGAAGAGGAACTCACATCCATAGCCTATTGATTGTATCGCAGGTCTTGAATAACACACACGCAGACACACAGACACACACACGTGTACACACACAAAGACATCAAGAAAAAATCCCCATATAGCCTTAACAGACTGCAGGGTCACCAAGCCTGGTCACCTTTGTCTCAATAGGTGCAATGTTTACACACTGCACGAAACACTCAAATTAGTATTTCGTGCAGTGTGTAACTGGGATTGCCAGGTATGTGGCCTTGTGTGCTAACCAACGAGCCATCGCTCTCCACATGTGTTGAGTGTGAACTGGTACCGAAATGCGAGCACACCGACCGCACAATACGCTCCGTTGGGCTCAAGTAACGCCACGGCACCGTGCGCATGCTTTGCTTTAGTTTCCTATGCGTGTCATGGTGGGCATACCTTGGGCCCTGTCTTCTCCATGTATCCCTCCTTCACGTAGTTCCTGGTGAGTCGCGGCGTTATCTGGCAGATGCAATAACAACGCCCTTAACAATAGTAATAATAATTGCACTTCTGGAGCGCTTTTCACCCGTTGGTCACAAAGCGCTGCACAGAGCTGCGGAGAGAATGGCATGTCAGCAACAACAGCGACATGAGAACAACAAATTAGCAACAATAACGTTTTTTTGGGGGGGTTTGTTGATACAACTCTGAGGTGTGAAGAGTACGGTATGTCAACAACAAGATCAGGACAGTTAAACTGAAAGACTGTAATGGAGGATAGAAGTTATCGTGTTCAGGAGGGTGCCTGAAGTAGGTCACGGATGTATGTTGCAGCAGCGTTAGTGACAGCCTTGTAGATGAGGAGGAGGAGGATCTTGAATTCAATTCTGCATTTAACAGTAAAGTACTAGGAATATGTGATCACGGATGGGTGTGCGAGTGAGGACTAACAGATGAATTCTGCACACGTTGGAGACGATTGATCAGATAGGCAGGGGTGCCAGGGAGCAGTACATTGCAGTAATCGATTCGTGAGGAGATGAATATGTGTATTAGCTTCTCAGCATCAGAGAGTGACAGAATGTTGCGCAGTCTGGCTATATTTCTGAGATGAAAATCGGCTAGCTTCATCACCTTGTTGATGTGTGTCTCGAGGGTGAGACAGGAATTAAGAGTCACTCCAAGACTTCAATGATCTGGTTACCAAACATCAATTGGATATATAATCACGCAGTATTTGCCTGTCTCTGGTTTCCTCGTGTTCCTGATTTGTTCTCTCTTCAAAGGAATACCTTCCAACTTGAATGAATGTGTGCATAATAAATTGGAAATGTTTTTATCAAGTATTGCGTCTGAAAAGTATAGTCCACATCCATCATGAAGGTGTAGTTTATACTGCAATCAGAAACATTGCTCTACGTATGAGAAGCATTAAACTTGAAAGAGAAATGTCCATATTTAATGCTTACTTTTGGGACTCGGCATACAAACTTACATGCTGGTTCGCTTTTGGCATTAGTAACCTGGCAGAATAATAATAATTTATGATTTCAACAAGTGTGGCACAGTGTTCGCTCACTCTCGAGAGAGAAACTCAGGAGATGTCAGAAGGAACCACAGACAGTAAGCGTTAAGGCAGCATCCATACCGCAAACTGCCCTCAACAGCTGCCCTTGATACATTACATTTTCAGTCATTTAATGAGTGTGTACATGCAGGAGACAAAGCGGAGAATCCAGAGAAAAGCTGGGCATGAGAGGAGGAAAAAAAACTCTACTCCAAACAGATATAACACATGGCAATTCGTTTATATTTGTACGAGCTCCTTCACATCAACCTCCAAAGTCCAAGGAAAGGGAATTTCACATTAGCTTAACCCGACAACCGCAGGGCATCCTTCAGTGCTGGACTAAAATGTCAGGTGCATAGCCACCACCGCCCGCCTCTAATGTCAGCTATTAGGGCTCTGCCGCGCAGCTGGATTCCGCGAGATCACATCTTGGTGGGGGATTCATTCAAGCCATCAGCACCACTTAAGAGTCAAGGAGATCAATAAAAGAGCGTGAGAAATGACAACCGGGAATCTTGTGGCAAGGCCATCAAACGACTCCGCCACAGGTTCAGTGCCACCGAGACAAGTAACAGCCCCCTGCTTGTTCGCTCCGTGCAGGGATTAAAACATTCCGAGGAGAGATCCACGAGCACTCACCTCCTTGTCGACCGTACCGGGGTACGCCACCTTCAGGTAGTGGTAGCGCACGGCGCGGATTGCATTGAACCAGTCCACGATTACCTGTGCCGACACGACGCGCCACACGCCACGCACCATGCGTCACACGCCAGAAGTCGCGAACGATCGCTGACTCTGGGTTTGACCACGTAATGCTTTGGTCACATTTATATCACTTCGACCCTCCACCGCTCACGAGAGCCAAAGAAACTGTCTCAATGATGCCACTTTGGCCAGATAATTACGCAAGATGCAACCCAAAATGTAACGACGAATCATAATACATGCTGCGCAAATCCACGAGTGACGTTAATAGCACACATCGCAAACACCAATAAGCAGTGAGCACTGGGTGTTTAGAATGGTTACTGAGCGATGGGCACGGGGCAGCAAGCGGACCTTGCCCTCCTCGTGGTAGACGAAGAGGCTGCGGGTGCTGCCATCCTTTAGGTAGGTGATCTGCAGCCCATTGGGGTTCCCGATCTTGTCCGGCTGGAACGTCGCGTTGATCTCGGCGATTTTCAACTCGCCCTTGGGCTCCTTCGCCTACCGAGGGCACAGGGTGGGGACACCGGCGCAAATTCGCAAAACCTACTTGCTCTACTGCACCTTACAGGCAGTACAATAACTAAACAAAAAAAACTATCAATTAACACAATTTTGCAAATGGACAGCTAAATTGCAAAGCAACTCAAGAGGTGCAGAGCACAGCTTAGAGTTGAAAGTTTGCTGGAACAGTTGCGTTTTAAAGAGATTTCTGAAACGACTTGGCAAATGATGAATGATCGGATATTGTGTGTATGGGAAGAGAGTTACAATTGGTAGGGGGCAAACAATAAAGAATAACAATCATATAATTCATAATGCACACAAATGCCATGCATGGACAGGAGAAGCAATGCTCAGCAGTCAGAATCCATGGTCTGTGGCCACTGAGCAGGCTGAGTGACATTCAAAGCAGTAGATGACAATGTGTCTAAGGGAAACGACCGTGGCGTCACCAAGTTCCAACAATCGCACAGTCACGTCGGGCTTCAGCCGTTTCTGCGGTCACAGCGCTTGACTGACACAACGAGTCTGAGTTCAAAAGGCAAGCACCACTGCAACGTGCCACCAGTGGGAATGTCTGCAGGAGCTGTTAACAGAGCTAGGATCGGCATAAAACATGCTCCTAAAACCTACACAGCGTCAGATATGCATGTGACCAAGGGAATCGCTCTGGATGAATGTCTGACAACAATATAACTAGCTGCTTGTGAGGCTAGGAACGAAAGAGCCGGGCACATCTGAAAATCGAGAATCAACTCACAGTGTGGATATGACATCACAATTCGGTGAATGACGTTTCGGCCGTTCATTGAAGACGTGAATGTGGCCCCATGTCTGCTGTCAAGCTACTCACGTCACTCTTAATGAAGTATTTGAGCAGCCCCTCGCGCTCTGACAGGATGAACTTGCGACGCAGAAACTGACTGCTATCCCGTCCACGTTTCCACAAGTACCCTTCCCGGTATCCTGCAGGCAGGGTTGATGAGTGAAGGAGACACAGGGGTCACTGGGTGGTCAGAAACGGGGACATTAACAAATATTGGAAAAATAACAAAATGAAAATCTGTAAACCGCCATCTATCAAACACTCGTGGTAGATCAGTCACCACTTTGTGATATGTTAGATATTTTGTAACAAAGGTTTACCTAGGAAAGCCTTGCTATGTGTCAGCACCCTTGTAATGGCTTACCGTGTTCCAGCACTATACACGTTGTCCGGATTATTATTAAGACTTTGTCAGATGGGTCCTGCTGAGTTTGTTTTAGGAGGGGATGTTGCTGTGTGTCACACTAATTGATTTAACAGTGGTTGTCCTGCAGGCCCCAGTCACCACCATAAGCATGTGACAATTCCACATAACAGAGACGGCACTCTGGGTTCTTAATCCGAGACAGCGGTGGGGACGTACGTGCCAGCCGGTTTGGCTGGCGATGTGTGCGCACCTGTGGAGTAGGGCTCCTGCTTTTCGAGGTCAATAAATTCACGGCGCTCGTATCGGGCACGGATCCACTGCTCCTTGAGAACCCTGTGGTGATGGCAAAGGGACACGCGAAAGTGACCCAAACAGAAGCCAACAGAGAGTACACCACTTCAAGAAAAACACAAGTTGGTTGGGCCGGATACGTCTCAAGGACAGATGATGCACTGCGGTTGAGACTATCAGTGCAGTTACGACCGAAGGATGGAACACGCCTGAGAGAACGTCCACAAAGGATTTGAAGCAATGAAATGATGTTGTATTCAGATGCTGAAAAAGCATGCCTGATAACTGCAATAAGAGTTAATTACTACAATTATCCAATTCCACAGAGACACTGTGATTACTATGACAGTAATAAGATTTACCATTGTGAAGCCTAATTTTCCCATAAATTCAGGTTTGGCCCACACGTGACGCTGCAAACTCGCACTTAACGGTCGCAAATGCATCATCAAAATCCTGTAGCTTCGCTGGTAATTTGAGGCCACTATAGATGCAACGTGTTCAACCAGTACAATAGAGTTGATTGATTGACCTGAATCAGGACCTTTGATACTGGGAGGAGGCGAAGATCTAACATGTTGCAACTAATACATGTGCTCATCCCAACTGTTTGGGTTATTGGTCTAAGCAACAAAACGGCCACAAATTGAGTTCTTGAGATGGTGGTCTGGACAAGGCTTAGAGCACTGCACGTACACTAGTGATCGCATGACATGTACACAGAGCCTGATGGGAGCAGAGTCATGTTGTTTGTGAGTAAACACTGAGGAGCTGAATATAATGATTTGCAGCTACAAGAATGATCTTATTGCTCTGGGTTCTCAACATACAGAGAAAGTCAAAGTAATGCTTGGGTTTTCCCAGCTCGCATTGTAAATCAAAATATATAAACTTTTAGGTTCATTCTGAACATTCTGCATTTCATTATCACTTTCTGAACCTTTTCCTGATGGCATTTGATGCGTTTGAAACAAAAATTTAGTGTTTGAGTACTTTTTGCTAGTACAAAGATGTAAGAAGAGAACAAATTTTACCATTTCTAGCAATAATACAAGTGTTAAAGTTTTAAAACACCAAATAGACACCTTTCACGAAGTGTCAAATTTGCAAAACATGCAAACACAATGCTTTGATAATGTATACATTGTGCTTGAAACAGCTTGGGCCACAGCTTTATACTGGAAAAAGGCACCCAAACTTAACAGATTGACCCAAGTTACGAATCCATTGACGTCTGCAGTGTCCTCTTAGCTGCTTGCCTTTTGGCAACGCTTGTCTAACAATGGTGAGGTGAGACTAAAAAGAAAGCCATTTCTGGTGTGGGCCAATCAGTTTTAAGGTCAATGCATACATTATCAAAGCATTTTGTTTGCATGTTTTACCAAAAACATGTGTTTTTTTGCAAACGTAACACTTTTTCAAACGTGTCCATTTGGTGTTTTAAGATTTTAACACTGGTATTACTGTCATGAGTGAAAAAACTTTTCTCTTTTTAAAACACTGTGTACCTAATCGCTAAATATGGTTGTGAGAACAGTTCGTCATTTCACCGCTAAGCTGAAACAACAACAACTGGCACTTTGCTAGCCGCTCGGACACGACATGACAGTTTAATCTGTTGGGCTGCATCTGCTGGTGCAGAATATTAACGGCACAAACTTGGCCAAATGATCGCGTGGCCTAACCAAAAAACAATGATGACTCATTGACAGGATGCATTGGCTACTAGCCCGCGCGAGGCACAGATCGGTACTCACTGGCAATCCTCAGCAGTGGGGCGGTAGTAGAAGGGAGGAATTCGCTGCTCGTACACCTCCTTTGCCACAAGGTTCCCCTTGCTTGCCATGAACTGCAAATGACACGGGGCGCATCATCACTGCCGCACCCTCGCTCGGCCAGATTTCCACCACAGATCCCCACTGTGGAGCTCATGCACGCTCAGGCAGATCTCCACCACAGACCATCATTGTGGTGCTCGTGCGACGCCCGGCCAGTTCTTCACCACAGAGCCCCATTGTGGAGCGCGCTCCACGCCAGCCAGATCTCCACCGCAGACCCTCACTGTGGAGCTCATCCAAGCTTGGGCACATCTCCACCATTGACTCTCATTGTGGTGCTCTCTCCATGTCTGGCCAGATCTCCACTACAAATCCTCACTGTGGACCTTACTCCATGCCCAGTGGCTCATTCACACAGACCTGACCATGAGCAGCACGAGGCCCCACTTTCAGGGTGAATAAGGTGACCAGGAGATTATAGCGCAGAAAGTAGGATGCCGAATAATATCTGAACATTATTGTTAACCAATTATCTGTGTTTTTAAGTGCTCTGACTTAATCAAACATGTACAAAGTAGTCATTAAGAAATCAGCAAAAATTATCAATCGAAGAGGCTCTTGCAAGTCTACAGACTCAAGAGGCTGTGCGCACAGTCATCAACGTCAAAGCGTGACATTCACTCAGCTCAAACTGCACCCCGTTACCACACTGGCTCCCAATTCACCACAGAATCATCGACAAAAACAGCACTTTGCTGTCTGCAGTTCCTCAGGCTTCAGTTCTCACCCCACTCCTCTTCAGCATCTACCTACAACCTCTTGGTCGTATCCTGCGCAGCCTCAATCTCAGCTACCGTTGCTATGCCGATGACATCCAAATCTATATAGACGCAAAGTCATCCATAAACGCGTCTGGTCTCTGCATGTCATACTCACTGTTAACCGTGAAGGCCTGGCTCAATTCAATTTTTCTGAAACTAAATGGAGACAAAACAGAAGTTTTGCTTGTCGGAACCCCGCACCAATTGTCCAAGGCTGAACCCATCCAAGTGATGCTTGACGACCAGACAATTGAAGTTGCTAAGGCAGTCTGGAGTACAGGTGTGACTTGATGTGTCACTCTCCTTCGAGACACACATGAACAAGGTAACGAAGGTAGCCTAATTTCATCTCAGAAATATAGCCAGACTGCGCAACATCCTGTAACCTGCTGATGATAAACTAATACACATCTTCATCTCCTCACGAATCGATTGCTGCAATGCACTGCTCCCTGGCACCCCTGCCTACCTGATCAATCATCTCCAACATGTGCAGACTGCGGCTGCAAGAGTCCTCCCTTGCACACCCATCCATGATCACATATTCCCAGTATTGAGCTCTCTCGACTGGTTACCTCTTAAATACAGAATTGAATTCAAGATCCTCCTTCTCAACTATAAGGCTCTTACTGGCGCAATTCTGACATACGTCCGTGACCTACTTCAGGCTCCCTCCTCAACATGACAACTTAGATCCTCCAATATAGTCTTGCTGCATATACCCAGGTCGCACCTCCATTCGATGGGTGACAGAGCCTTCTTGCGCGCTGCTCCAAGACTCTGGAATGCCCTTCCGCTGGAGATCAGTTCAGTCGAGTCCTTGACCATCTTTAAATCTCGTCTCAAGACTCACTTGTTCCGTAAAGCTTTCAAGTCCTCCGGCTAGAACTATTGATGTGGCTCAGTGTTGTAGTGCCGAGATGCTGGCTTTCTTCCAATCTGCGCCTGCACGGGAACATTTATTCCTTCCTCCGGCTTGGACTGTTGATGCGGCTCAGTAGTGCCGTGCCGGAATGTTGGCTTTCTTCCGACTTGCGTCTGCTCGGGAACATTTGTTCCTTCCTTGTTTGTTGAAAATTTATTTATTTTCTGCTGACTTTGTGTCCTATAATTTATCGCTACTGTTTGACTTTCAGTTGAACTGTCTTGATGTAATTGACATGCCGTTCTCTCCACAGCTCGGATTTGTAGAAAAGGAAAAAAAAACCCAAAAAATGTGGCTGATTTTACGTTTTCTCTATCGTTGTTGGCATGGCGTTCTCTCCGCAGCCCTGTGCAGCGCTTTGTGACCCTCGGGTGAAAGGCGCTCTATAAATGTAATTATTATTATCATAAGGGGTAAAGTGACACATGTCTATATGGCTCGTGTTGATGTGCAAGACTGGTGGTGTTGACACCTTCCCACCATCATCTCAAACTGGAACCGGTAAAGCTGGATTTTCTACTTCAACTGCCGACCTGGTAATGGCCATGGGTGCCAGCGATTACGTTTCAACTGAGATTCATGCGCGTCATCGCTGTGTGGACGATGAACAAACAGCCAGTTTCTCATGACAACATAAGCCAACTTCAACCAGGACAAAGTCTAACACGAAAACAATTAACGATGGGATGCACAATGATTCCAAGTAATGCACGAGCAGGCAGTCACGGATTCACCACGCGTAATGATGTGTGTGTGTCCACAGTAGTGGCTGCCCGGCCCCTTACCCACATCAGATGACGTCACGCGATGCTCTGTTCCCTCCGATGGCTCCCAAACCAATTTCACCATCTCCCAGATTCTCTACCGATTGTCCCTTCCTGCCTCTTTCCTCTCCTCTCACTCCATTCATATCTGCAGGTCCCCTTGTCTTGCACTGCCTCCCCCAGCCATCCCTCTCATCGACTCTATGCCCTGGTTCAGCTTCAAGCTCAGAACCTTTATTCCGTCCGTGCCCCTGACTGACGGCACTCTTTCTCGCCACAAAATTAACGTTGCTCACCGTTAATGCACACAATCTAGAGGTGCGGAGTCATTCCGATGCTATATCAACCCACGTTGTACCCCGACAGCGGTGTGTGGGTGAGCGGAGATAAGCGAAACAAAGTTTTGACCAAAGTGTGAAGGTTACAGTGCTGGCATCTGACCTCCACTTGCTCATCTTCCCAGAAGTCAAGGCGGAGAGACTTGACGCGGCTGACCTCCGTCATGTTGCGGTGAATCCCCGAGCAGTGCAGACAGATGAAAACGCCGAGCGTGTACGATGCCCAATCAGGATCTGCAGTGCAAAGACAAATACACCCATACAGCCTTAACATACCCTGGGGGCAAGAGCTGTTAGCAAGTAGGACCAATTAAGGCCAGCACGAGCATACGAGAGGGTCGATGACCAGCACCACGCCTGGTCACCTTTGTCTCCATAATAGCAATATTTTTTACACATAGCACCAGGTGATCATTTGAGTCTAAGTCGACCGTGGGGAGGCTCGGGACCGGTTTAGAAAATTGTTACTGGTGTTAGCCATGAGCGAGACTCGAACGCGGGTCGCCTGGTTCACAGTGCAGCTACGGCTGCACCACAACCCAGAAAATACTCCCACACGGGCACAATCCCACCCACAGAGCCACACGTGGACACACACAAAGATCCACTGTTTATCCAGAGAAAACGGTTGGTGTGAGCTCGCCAATAAATGGCGTCATCGCCTGAACGAGGCATTTTGTTTCCCAGCAGTTTAAGTGAGAAAACTCAGAACTGGTTAAAAATTTCGGGGCATCATCAGCAGACGCAGACAAATTAAGTAATTACCGCTGTATTGTCAGATATTATAGTAAAGAGATCTTCATAATTGTAAGTACTGTGGGGCCACATTAAGACAAAGCCATCATAGGGTAGGTCTACACAAGGAATTTTTCAGAACAAAGTTGAATAGACTGTGACAAATTGGCAGCCACAGAGCCAGGGGTGAAACTTCATGCCCTTGTCTGGCCTGGTATCTCCTTAACACAGTCCACGAGGTGTCCCTCGCAGTCTCAACCCTGATGAAATTTCGGTTTTGCACCTCGGTAAAAAGATGTTTTCCAATCCACGCTACTGGCCACCAGCATCATTATTTCCACACTCTACGGTCCTGTATTACCAAAAACCCAGGCAGGCCACGAAGAGAAGGCTGTCTGTGGAAAAGTCTCCTGCCCCACCCATCTGACTTAACCCAGCCTCTACCCAGAACGTTCAGTGCTCCTTTTCAGCAGGTCATACTATGCAGGGTAGAGGTACATGTGACTTAACCCAGCCTCTACCCAGAACGTTCACTGACTCCCATCAGCAGGGCATGCTATCCAGGGTAGAGGTACATGTGACTTAACCCAGCCTCTACCCAGAACGTTCACTGACTCTCATCAGCAGGGCATGCTATCCAGGGTAGAGATACATGTGACTTAACCCAGCCTCTGCCCAGAACGTTCACTGACTCTCATCAGCAGGGCATGCTATCCAGGGTAGAGGTATACAAGTTCAAACAGAAACATCCACAGCTGGTCATAATGTAAAGACAGCTTGGAGTGAACATGTTGCCCTACTCCGTTCTGCCAGGCAGCTGTGCATTCCGCCAGCCATACCCACCTGGGTGACGACGTGGGGACCAGCAAGCTACCCGTGTTTGGACCTCCGCTGATGCTTATACCATTACAAGCACAGGAGGAGGCGACAGCGGGAGCAGGCATCCACATGGTGGATTGTCCTCTAAGAGGTAAAACCCCTGACAAGGGATCACGGTGTTAACACTCCACGTTGCACTGGCAGTCCCCAGGGGGTATGTTCAGGTGCCATTACGTTACCCAGAGCTTAGAGCAGAAACTCGTGCACCCTCAAACTTGTTTAACGTTCACAGCGAATGGTGGCAATAGCCTATTCTGCACCCGCTCATGAGGTGCAGTGACAAAAGTGAGGCGTTCCAGGTAGAGGTTGCGTTAAGTCACTCCGTGGAGTGAAAACCTGCTCACAATGAGGCTTTTCTGCACATGCTCCGTGGCTCTGCGGGATGTCGCTGATACAGAACACGAGGACAGATGAACTGCGATATTGTAATGAGTCAACGCACGGCTGGGATTTTAACTTACGTACACTTTGTTGCCAGAATAGCGCTTCGCCCAGGCACCACAGGGACAGAGGTGACAGCGGCTGGCATTATAAACTGTGGGGTTGGTGAGTCACTCAATGAAGCAGCTCTCTCAAGAAACGCACAAACAGCACAGCTAGGGCACACGTCAGAGACTCACCTGCTCAAAAGGTCACGGAAAAAAATGGCCTCTGGTGCCATGCATCCTCAATAAGTTACACAAGGCACTGGATCGGCATATGTTGCTAACATGGAAGGACTCAATCCAGCAAGGTGGCGCTGCAGTTAGACCACTTGACTCAGAAGGTTGTGAATTCCGATGACGTTCGAGGAGCACATCATTCCCTCAGAGCTCTCAAAACTGCGTGACACTATTCGCTCTTGGCGATCGTGGAGACGAACACTGCTGTCCACTGGTTCGAGCTGGGTCGAGGCACTTTACTGCGGTATGAGTCTGAATCGCGTGTCTGCCGCGTGCAGCGGCAGCTTATCTGCAATCTTAAAGAGGTGTTCATAGCGACTGACTGCCCTACAGCGAATGCACCAAGCTGGCAGATGTCAGCCGAATGCCAACATAGCAGCATCATTTACACAACTCTGCGAGAGTGCTAGAGCCAGAGGCAGCATTTATGAAATGAGACGGGCAGCCCAGACACAGATTTGATTTTTTTTCCGTTTAGCCTTTTCCATGACTCGGTGCAGACAGGACCGGGTATTGTATCACCGCATGCCAGTGCCAAGACAAGCTTGGAAAAACTGAGACAGACACTTCTCAATGTCTGCATTTGAGTCATTTGAAACATTTACCAAGTGAAAGCCTAGATATTCTGTGAAAATATTTATTGCGCAAGGTCATGCCAGATTATTTATAGAGAATTTATTTTGAGTTTGAAGGAATACCCATAGTTATACATTATCAACATGCAAATTCCACTCCTCGAAAAATCTGCCAAAGCCCCTACATACTAAACCACCTCCTGCATTGACCACCTCATTGCCCTGCATTTCACACATATCACCACCATCATCAGTGCGTGATCCACCAACCTCAATCATAATCCGCGCCTTCTTCTTCCATATGGTTGATGACCACGGCGTTTTAGGGGCCACACACCCAGGTTAAATTGCAGAATCTATGAATTTATACCAAAGTGCGGTAATAAAAATCTGCAAATAATGATAATTAAACCAATGTAATGATGTAGATTTTCACGGCATCCGGCCATGAAAACCTACATCCTCAGGCGCCTGAAGATGCCTCTAATGTGTGGGGTGAAACGTCGCGATGGGGAGAGGGGGGCGATCAGCGTGGCTGTCCTGAGAGAGCAGCTTTCGAAGCAATCATCATGATAATTAAACCATTTTTCTAACCAACAGAGCAGTGCTTCTGCAATGCAATAACAAGGTTATAAAACCGCGTTGGTCTGGCCATTCGATCTCAGCAGAAACGACTTCTTCACAAAATGAATTGTGCCCCAGGTGGCTAGAAAACCACATAAATTTCTGCCCGCTGCCTCGAATAGGTAGAAACTGCTTTTCCACAAACACACATTAGGCACCATATAGCCAGAAAATAACAGCGATTTGTATGTTTTTGGCCAAATATCAGTGTAAACTGCCATAATCACAAATTAATTAGGCGTTTGTCTATGCACAGACTGGTCATTTTGTTTTGGCCATTGAAGGCGTACGCAGATGGAGTTTCGAATGGATATTACAAAATGACAGTTTCACGTTTGTATCATCTAAATGCACAAGCGTCTTTGCGAGTCATTTAGAATTAATTGCTGGTTGCGTGCAATGGGCATGATTCATTCTTGAACATAAAACCCTGGTCTCCAAAGGATACAAGATTGCAAATTGGGGACACGAAGAAAAATATTTATGTTTGCGCGAAGGAGTTGGCAGGGTTTGGCGCACGCACACAAACCTCATGGGAAATTTGCAAACACAAAGCGTACGGCTGTGACATTAGCTAACCTGGGAACCCTTGAATCGAATGCAAAGAGAGAATTGTCGCACTTTATTTGCATCGACAGCATCTCATAAACCCCAGAGCAAAGGCAACGAAACTCAGTGACATTCAATGGCTCAGCTACGGAAAGTGACACACAAAGACATTCACTGGGTTTTAAATCAATGCCGAGGTGTCAGAAATAACCCTTCTCACCGCTTCATGCTTGGAGAGTGTGTTTTGTTTGGCGCTGCAGGAATTAAGGAAAAACACAAACTGTGGGACTTGAGCAGCACCGACATTCTCGTAACATTTTCTAAACCGCTCTCGGGGTGTGATTTAATAACCTCCGCTCTAGTGCAAAACAGTTGCCCTAATAACACGAAACACTCGGAAAACATCAAAATCCACTATGCGCGAATGAGAAAAACATCGGCTACATTACGAAATAAAAATACTCCAGCTGAAAAAATAAAGACCGATGTTGGACGCATTAATTTGCTAATTGCATCCCGTCATTGTGATTACAAAAAAAAGAGGAGGCTGTATATGTGTGTGTGACTCTTGGCAGATACCCACGGTGGCGATAGTGTGTGCTCAGTTACACCCTGACGGCCAATGTCTACAAATAAAATCAGAACTAAGCATCGTATTCAATTGGCATCATATGCAGAGAGATCTTAAGATCGATTAACACAGGGCCTACGGGAGGCCCCATCAGGTAATTTAATGTTGTTGCATTGCTCAGTTCAGACGTTTGCTGTTTCACCGGAACCCCGGATCTTGCAATCTCACTGGGTATTACTGCTGTAATAATAAACAATTATCATAACATCCGCTCGCAGTCTGTACTATACGCTGCTGGACTCGTTAGCAAGCCTCCGCTTTAAGTCCATGGTGCTCATGAATGTGGGTATTTCTCCTCTGGGTGTCATAGATTCTGGCTGATAACACAAAATAAACCTCTTCCTCTCTCATACTCCTCACCACCTCACCGTAGCTATTTCCTCTTCTTCCCTGACTGCCTTTCACCCCACATCCTCATCACCCCCCTCATCCTCAACGCTCTCACCACCTCCACATATCTCCCACATAGTTCCCTTGTCTCACCCTCCTCACAGTCTCGTCGTCGCCCACCTTCCTCCCACCACTACTGGAGAGGCAACACACTGAGGTGGCAATGGAGCCAGGCGCTGGTTCGTACAGGCACACGTTGGGACCTCAAATGTCTCAAGTGACCCACGCGTCAGAGCCACCCTGCTCAGTGCCATGGGGCCCAGGCTCAGCGACAACACTGCTGAGCAACACCCTGGCCGGGATATTAAAATAAAACTGGCAAAACTGGTTTTTGTAAAAAGACCCAAGTCTCATACACAAGTGCATAAATACCAAATATATCCACAGGTTTACTCTGACAAATGTTAATTCGATTTAGATTTGCGCAAACACCCGGGCGAACATAATGAGTAATATACAGAAAGCAGTGTTTGGCAGCCAGTAATATTTATTTAAGAAGTATTTATTTTGCAGTTATTAATTTGTTAGAAATCTGTATGTGTGTAATAATGTAACACAATGCGCTGCGCAAACTCCATACCTCGTCATGAGCGCTCTCCAGCAGGCAGTCAGGCGGCTCTAACTCGTCAGACCTTGCCTTCCTATATATTTAAATCTCATCTCATCTCATTATCTGAAACCGCTTAATCCTATATAGGGCCACGGTGAGCCGGAGCCTATCCCGGAAACACAGGGCGTAAGGCAGGAATACACCCGACGACGGGACGCCAGTCTATCGCCGGGCATTGCGGGACAATTTTAGTCTGCGAGCCAATCAACCTATCCAGGAGCATGCTTTTGGACTGTGGGAGGAAACCGGAGTGCCCGGCGAAAACCCACGCGGACACGGGGAGAGCATGCAAACTCCACACAGAAAGGCACCCGAGCCGAGAGATTCGAACCCGGGACCTTCTTGCTGTGAGGCGACAGCGCTAACCACTGGGCCACCGCGCCGTCCATATATTTAAATGTCATGGCCAATTAACTGACGAGTGTTTTTGTTAGTTGTGGGAGGAAAACGAAGAACCCAGAGGAAACCCACACAGAACTGGAGGTGGACACACAAACTCAACACGAAAAGATGCCCAAGGTAGGAATAAAACTATCTCGAGGGGAGGACTTTCTGCGAGGCAGATGTTTACCACTGCATAGACACCCTGATGCCCAATTACATCAGGACAAATACACAAACCCTGGAGGTAATTTCATCAAACTCTCTTACAATGTTTACCGAGCCTCAGCTTATGAAGATGTCAGTTTTTACCGGAGAAAAGAGGAATATTTACAGCTGTGGCTATGGGTGGCAAAACGAGGGTGTCATTCCATGTGTCTCAATCCTTGTTCCGCTGTCGCTCGCAGGGCGGCATGGTGGCACAGTAAGTAGCGGTGCTGCCTAACAGCAAGAAGGTCCCGGGTTCAGTTCCCGGCTCAGGTGCCTTTCTGTGTAGAGTTTACATGTTCTTCCCGTGTCCGTGTGGATTTTTGCCAGATGCTCCGATTTTCGCCCACCATCGATAGACATGCTGCTGAGTAACGTCTCATCTCATCTCATTATCTGAAACCGCTTAATCCTATATAGGGTCACGGTGAGCCGGAGCCTATCCCGGAAACACAGGGCGTAAGGCAGGAATACACCCGACGACGGGACGCCAGTCCATCGCCGGGTATTGCGGGACAATTTTAGTCTGCGAGCCAATCAACCTATCCAGGAGCATGCTTTTGGACTGTGGGAGGAAACCGGAGTACCCGGCGAAAACCCACGCGGACACGGGGAGAGCATGCAAACTCCACACAGAAAGGCACCGGAGCCGAGAGATTCGAACCCGGGACCTTCTTGCTGTGAGGCGTCAGCGCTAACCACTGGGCCACCGCGCCGCCCGCTGAGTAACGTTGCCCCAAAAAAATGCTCTGCAATATACTGGCGTCACGTCCTGGGTATAGCCCCGCCTTGCCCTCTGTGTCTTCTGGCATAGGCTCCGCCCCCCAGCGACCCTGTACAAGATTAAGCGGGGACTAATAGTAACTGAATGGCTATCACTCGCTCCTTTGTGGTTTGTCGTGAGCACAAGCTAGAACATTGCCTGCCACGTCTATAAACGATGTCGCCGCCCAACTAAACCTAAAAATAAACAAAAGTCCCAAATACTCTGTACTCTGCTGGAGGAGTGACATGCATATGTTCCCAGTCAGTTCGGCGTGCAGGTTCGGAGAAAAAAAAACGTGAAGTGGGTTTTATGACCAATACCCCCACCCACCCGTGGGGTCACCATTAGAATCGTTTTAGCTGCACGACTATTTTAGAAACGGTTAAATTTAGCAAACGCATTCGGTATTCACAAACTACATCTCACAGGAGGAGGCACTACGTGTGGCTGGTGGTGACTGCGAGGTGCCAATTCAAATCCCAGTAAAGAGTCAATACAAGTCATCAATCCGCTTGGGCCAATCAAATTGCTAACACTTTGATGAACAAAGTACCATTTTCAAACAACACAGCCATGACATTTCCATCTATCCACAGATGGGGCCAGTTTACCTATAAACAATCACCGTTTTCCCACAAAGTGATACTAAATGTATCTACCCACGAGGGATGACTGGCCAAATCGACCCTAACCAGGGCTTCAATGTCCATTCTGCATATTGCTGCTGGCCCTTATATAGCACCCCTAGCCACAAGCATGCTCTACCTTCGGTCAGCACTTCCCTTCGCACACAGAGGCCTTGAACTTCTCTTAATTAGCTTCCATTTCCTCTTTGCTGGGGTTCAAGATTAATGCAAACACCATTCACGGGCAAAAAAGTAAGCTTGAAATATGTGAAAAAAATATATTTTTAAAAGCCAATCAGTGAACCAAATATTTTGGCAGCAAGACCCAAGATTTTTCTCTCCAGTGTAACTCCGCCAATAGTCAGAGTTTCCTGTATAAAGAGTTAAATCTGTGGCTTCCGCCCCCAAAATATGTAAAAAAAAATCGGTGGAGATGGTTGGTATTTTTTGTTAGCAATGCTGGGTCACTCAAGTGTGGTAACCTTGCAAACGTCAAACACGCCTCGCTCAACCGACCTTCTTGGTATGCAGAACTTTTCCAAACGTCTCCCAATTACAGTACACAGGTCTTGTCTCGTGTCAACACGGGAGGGGACGATGCTGAAAGAATCTCTCTCTGCTCAAGCCTTGCTCGGTATTTGTTTAAAGCAACACTAATTAGCATTCGTTTAGGCCATATACAGCACAGGTCATCATCGAGAGCATTTCAACGTTTTTAACTGGTATTACTTGGTCACAGCAAAGTTAGTAAAATCCCACATTTTTTCAAGGTTTTTTTCGTAGTTACTGGTGACTGGGTTAAACCCAGCCGAGCCGGCCTTGTGAGAAGAAGCCACAACACTGAAAGAAAGAGATGTGCAGAATAACAACTCATATGAACATCACCTCGCGAACTCCCAATGACAATGCCATTATTACATCATGACACGAATTTCCGATCAGACTGTCACTGCGAGCAGAGTGTGACACCCCGCTGTGTATGTCAGACGATGGTCAGAATGATCGCCAAAATCACCCAATCGCCCCCTTATCCACACTTGGGGTGGCACATTTGCACTGTGTAATGCATGTGCACTGTGTAATGCATGTGCACTGCCTACACACCCCCTGTGTGTAGTAATATTATTACTCTGGTCTGTTTCCTGCTTGCACACGAGTTTGCATGAAGTGTTTCTCAATTTACAGAATGTCAGACCGGTGGAAGGCATGTCTCACGCAAGGCAACAACACGTTTGCACCTCTTGGAGCTACACGTCAACTCTGAGTGGACAGTATATTTAACTGAAGGTAGGGCTGCTGCGCAGCTATCTCAGCTGTCCTGAGTCATCAGTGAAAATTCCACATTCCCATTCTGGGAGCCAGTCACTTGCAAAAGGCAAACCAGTATTACATTCCATTAACACATGTTTCAGTTTATTGATCTTAGAGGAACGGTGGACTCAGTGAATTCACAACACAAAGCTAGACTGCGCAACATCCTGTCACCCTCCCGATGCTGAGATGCTAATACACATTTTGATCTCTTCAGAATCGATGATTGCAATACACTACTCCCTGGTATCCCTGCCAACCTGAGCAATCGTCCCCAACGTGTGCAGAATGCGGCTGCTAGAGACCTCACTAGCACACCCATCCACGATCACATATCCCCAGTGTCTTTCCACTGGCTATCGGTTAAATATAAGATCAAATTCAAGATCCTCCTTCTCACCTACAAGGCTCTCACTGCCGCTGCTCCAACACACATCTGTGACCTGCTTCAGCACTCTCTTCAACATGACGACTCCGATCCTCCAATACAGGCTTGCTGCATGTGCCCAGGTCGCACCTCCATTCGATGGGTGACAGAGCCTTCTTGCGCACTGCTCCCAGACTCTGGAATGCCCTTCCATTGGAGATTCGATCAGCTGAGTCCCAGGGCATCTTCAAATTTCGTCTCAACACTCACTTGTTCTGTAAGGCTTTCAAATCCTCTGGCTAGGACTGTTGATGTGGCTCACTGTTGTCGTACGGGGATGATGGCTCGCTGCCGATCCGTGCCTGCTCAGGAACACTTTTTCCTTCCTTCGTTTAACAATCATTTTCATCGCTTATTTTATGTCCTTCTCTAAATTATAGCTATTATTTGACTTTCAATTTAACTGCTCTGATATTGTTGTTGTTGACATTCCATTCTCTCCACAGCTCAGACTTGCAACAAAAAACAGAACAACAATTGTTGTTGATTTGCCGCTCACATGTCGTTGTTGTTGCTGACATGCCATTCTCGCCACGGCTCTGTGCAACGCTTTGTGACCCTTGGGTGAAAAGCACTATAGACGTGAAATTATTATGGAACGCTACTGCGAGCAGACCTCTGGGCTCCTCCACCACCAGGTCAAATAACGATGACATCGATTTAGCCACGACAATAGGCTATGTTCACGCCGCACACACAGAATTGTGCACGCAAAAATCAATTACTTAGCATTCGCGCCCGTGACACGCTCACGTTACATTCAGAATAAAGTTTAAATGATAACAGAGATTACGTTTTCAAAAGAGATTGGCTGGACTATGCATCGAGTCTTAAATGAAATTGCAATCGCACACTGTAACAATGTTGAATGGACGGTTGTAGGAGGATGGTGATGATGCGACACTTCTATTGCGAGTTCTCGAAGCCCTTTCTCACCCATAAACGTGTTGCTCAAATGTAGAGTAATGGTGGCTGCTGCACGTCAGTGCATTGTACAGCGATGACATAGCTCACACAGCCAGCAATCATGCTCCTCCGAGAACAATATCCTCCGAAGCTGAGAACAAATGATGTCGCAGCGATGTTCGCTCTTGCGTTATTAAAGCCACAGCGTAACATTCTGGGAAAAGGTACCAGAAAATGTGCTTGTCGTCAATAGCACTGGAAGTTGGCCCGGTGTGTGGTGTGATCTTGACAGAAGGGACGACTCCAGCCAGACCAAAAGCACAGGTGTGAATACGCACGAGTTCCAACATGAAGCCACGGGTATCGGGGTAATGGGCAACAAGGACCCGGGTAGCAGGGACATGGGTTGCGGGTAGTGGGGCAATGAGTGTGTGGGGATGGAGGTAGTGGGGTCACAGGTAGTGGGGTCAAGGGTAGCGGGGTCATGGGTAGTGGGAACGTGGGTAGTGGGGCGACGAGCGTGTGGAATAGAGGTAGTGGGGTCACAGGTAGCCGGGTCACAAGTAGTGGGGCAACAGGTTGTGGGGCAACAGGTTGTGGGAGTCGCAGGTAGCGGAGACGTAGGTAGCAGGACGACGAGCGTACGGGACGGAGGTAGCAGCGGCACCACCGCCGCAGCTCAGGACTACAGCCAAGGGAAGCGACGGCCGTGTAGTCTCCCACCACCCGGGGCCAGGACCGTCAATGCTTTAAGGCCTCATGGTAACTTGGATATGTCCAATAAACAATCTTTGACAAATCCACGTATTTATGACAGAACCACATTTTAAGAGTCTCAAGATCATGTTATTATTAAAAGAACGCAATTCGATTACAATTACTTGTACATATTCAAATTAGCAAAGGAAGCAGAAGATTGTTTTGGCTGAAGCGCTGCGCATGCATTTTGGGCCTGACAACCTGAGCATTATTCCTGCCCATGGCTAATATCAGTGGAAAATTACGTAACAAAATAAATAAGCAAACAATCCACCTCATTCATACGCCTGTCTCTCCACGTAATAAAAATCTATTTTTTTTTACTTCCTGTCAAATGCATGGCCTTCTATAAGGGCGTGATTTCTATATTAGACTTGTACTATAATTGCTAACATCTACTTTAATCTACATTACATTTGATGGAAGCAGAGGTAAAACGTAACTTTGGGTAAGTAAATTTTTTTTTTCATTTAGTGAAGCATAAATTACGTAAGATAGTATATATTTACATATACAGTAGAGTATTACATACAATGAACATTTAACTACATCGCGGATACAAAAATACAATTGTTAATGACACGAAACGTTCAGACCTTACTCTGGATGAATCAGAAAGCTCTTGTGTCTATAATATGAATCTATCCATAGCTCAGACGCTGCTTGGTCCCAAGCAATTCAGACTGCAGGTCTTCCACCATACTGTACTTTCAACGTGATTCGGCCTCAGAAAGAGACGCAACTCTGATATGGCTCTCCTAGGCTCTGTACCGTGACATGTACGCAATGGCAAATGGTGTAGTAGCATTAACTGAAATGGTGACGCCATCGCTCAGCCGAATGTCAGTTTCCGATCTCATTACCACAAACGGCATTCATAAACGGTTTACAGTTTCGATGGTCTCTAAAAAAATCATCCAGAAACATGTTTAATTGAAAACAAAATCACATCCCCAAACGAGTCATCCTCCGAGAGAGCTCGCTAAGTAATGAGTAATTTCACATTGTCTCAAACCTCAACATACCATAAGAATCCATCCACTACAAGTTCTCAAACGTACAGCCCAACCAATCATAATTCATTGGGGGAGTTTTTTTTGTGCCACAAAATGCCAGAGCCCAAACAATTTTTAGAGAACCAGCGTTGGAAACTGTAGCATGACCAAGTGTTATGGCAAGCCACCAACACCACGCGGTCACGGCACTACAGAATCTATTCATACGCCTTCCTACTTCCTCCACCTTCGTGAACGTGATACAGTGCTTACACGAGCAAAACACTCAAGGTAGCCATGTGGTAAATGCACTTTGGGAGTCCTGTGCTATATTGGAAATTTATACCAGCGTTCTCAAGATGTCTTACTATTATTATTGTTTCGCTCGTTTACTCGGAGAAGCCTCTCTGCGATTGAAGACAACTTTTCAGGAGGGTCCTGCCAGGTTTTTGCAGTAAGATGTTCGATGTTTATTACTAGAGCAGAAAATAACAAGTGATTTTACAAGCTCTGAATGTGGGATTCCTGCGATAGAGCAAACGTCCCAATCTAACCAATGCAAACAATGTATAAAATCAGGCGGTAACACAACGAATTGACAGCATTAAATTGTGCAAAGATAAAGCCCTAACCAGAATCACAAGTTAAACAGTAATACACTATTGCACAGTACAAAAGCGACCAATAGTTCCAGTACATTTATAAGCGACAACGAGGTGAAAAGTGCAACGGTTCGATGTGAAGGTGATGATGGATAGGTGATGATGGATAGGTGATCTTACTATGTGTCATCCCAGCAGAGTTATTTTCAGGTAATTTTTGGCATGAGGACGTTTGACCAATGCCAGTTACATTGCATGGTTTTGTTTAACAGAGGACTGGGGTGGCGCCCATCTCTACTGATGCCCCAATTGGCGGATGCAACTGTGGTCTGGGCCAGTCACTGCATCGGGAGATCGCTGGTTGAGTTCCTATGCATTGCTACTAACCAGGGAGCGGAATGTTGTGGTGAGGTGACCGCAAGCACTATTTGGTCGAATCCTAGCTGCATATAAAAAAAATGGGGCATGAGGAGTCCTTTTGGGATCTATGTGAAATGCAAAAGACACTAAAATGTTTACAACAGATCTTTCTTCTCGAGTCTTCACTGTTGTGTTTGAGATATTTGGTGAAAGACGTTTTAAGGAAGTCTGGTTTCTTTTGGCACGCAAAACCGAGCATTTTTCGAGAAAACCTTTGCACAGAACTCGAGTGGGTCACTTATCCATCATCCTCTCACAATATGCGTGCCTCCAAACCAATCCAAGAAGTCCTCTGTTATCCCTACGGAATAAAACGGGGGCCGTTTGGTTTTGAATTAAATATTTCACCTAACTCTAAATGAAAACCCGGTGATTAAGCTTTCCAGGATGAATGCGGGGCACTGCCGTTTATCCGTGGCTTTAAATGAACACGAAAAATGTATAGGCAATGTATCAAAGTGTCACCCGAGTTTTACAGCGTGCTCGCAAATACGACTATTGCATCTATAGTTCAATACATTAACATCCGTTTACCCAAGTACGATTCACACACCACCAGTGTAAATATGTTAATATGCACGTAATATTATTTATCATTTAATTTATGAGTAGCCCACATGTTTTCTGTTAGTCTAAGACGTCTAGAGGAAACAGCGTAATCGGAACGCATGGATTTTATTAGTCTGACTGAGTCATGCGGCCACAACTCTGCAGATACAGAAACCCTCTCTCTGATCATTCTCACGTCCGACAAGAACACACGTATACTTGCTGAATTACTGATTCAAGACATAACTACAGTATAGGTCACACGTGTTGCCACACGATGCTTCCCAATTGGAAGTGAATACAGATTAAGTGAGCACAAGACAACAAGGCTCGCCACCCTGCGGACGGGAGTTTGGATACGGGCAGCAAGATGAAAGCAAGTTTGTCCTCCTAGAGTTTGTGGACACGGCACAGCACGGGATGGGAGGACAGCTGTGAGTCTGCGTGGCTGGCGGTAGAGACGACTCTGGCCACGTCTGAGTGATTCGCAGCACTGTGCAGCGACGGGGCCCCGAGGCAAGCAGCGCTTCTTAGGAGGCCACGCTTCATTGCTTATTCCACGTAATAAAGTGGTAATTGCATCAACACAAAGATCAGTCGTGTGTCCTTTAACACTAAACTTGGGGTAAACTACTAGCGAGCAGTTATGAAGGCCGGCACAGCACACTACGGGGTGGGTGACCAGCACGAGGCCCTGCCGCATTTGTCTTCCCAGTGCTGATATTTCCACACCGCACCAGTTCATCTAGGGGAGCGCCCTGGAGCTGTTCATAAACTCATCATTTGAGTACCGGATCGAGACGGTGTTAAACAGTCCTCGGGATGAGTGGGAATGACATCGCATGGCTATGGGAATTATGGTGCAGCGATCGGTGCGCTTCGCTATTCGCCTGGGAATCCGATTCCCGGTCCCGGCTACCAAGAGTGACCAGTGGATGTCAGTAAGACAACTTACCAGGGGACACCCCCCCAACCCGCCTCATTACTGACTGTGTAGCGAGGCATTACGGTAGGTGATATCTGATCAATATGGACACCAGGCAAGATCTAAGATAGGGCTCGATATCGTAATACAGTATGCTGTACTAACATTCATTCTCTCGTGGAACTTAGCCAGTGCACAGAATACAGGCTTCGACCAAACACGTGTAAATAGCACAGGTGTTGTTTAGCTAGTACAGTAGGTGTTGTTTAGATAGTACAGTGACGTGTTGGCATCACCCGCCGTCACAGCTGGACATTCCACGTTCGCATAAAAGCAACCACTGTGGCACGGACCGCGCTGTGCAGTCCTATCTGCGTAGCCACTTCACGCGGTTTAAATGCACGGCTGGTTATCATCAGCAATGATCAAACCACTGCTGAATGAGGTTTACTCTTGTAACTAAAAATAAAAAGCACCAACTGGCCGAGAACGTCTTTATACAATGCAGTGTCTGGCAAATGTTGGCGCCGGCTGACCGCAAGACCGCCCATCATCCCTCCTATAGCTGTGCCGTGTGGGCCCAAGCCCACTTTGTCGGTAGTTTGAATGATGTAAATAACCTTCGTGTGTTGTCTCCTCTATGATGTCCCCCAGTGTTAGGCTGCTTGCTGCTGAGTAACAACACCGATAGTGCAGAGGCGCCGCCGCCGCCACTCGGCAGCGGTCCCACGTCCTCACCGGGCAAACCGCAGTCGGCGCAGCACTCGTTTCCCGGCCGCTGGAGCAGTTCGTGCAGGGCCTTTTTATTCCTCTCGCGGTCAGCCATCGGAGTCTCCGCCACCGACAACGACAACGACGACGCGCGGCGCCCGACGGCGGCAGCTTCACTGCCGGACACCCCGGCACTGGGCAGGGCTGAGGCGCGGGGAGAGGCGCGGGGCCGAGCTGTGCTTCCTTGAGCAGCGGTGACGGTGACAGGAGCCGGGGAGGGGGGAGCGGGGGGAGCGAACGAGGAACACCGATGACTTGAGCCGCCAACGGGGGGAGCTTTAGTCACGGAACGTCGATTCCCGTACAGTGCGGAGAGGCGAGCGATCATTGAGATTCATATAAACCTGGGGGCGGGGCTCGCGGCCGCATGCCGTCATGAATATTAATTAGTAAGAGCGGAAAATCTAACGCCCATGTGCTCATGAATATTAATTAGTAAGGGCGGGAAAATCTAACGCCCATGTGCTCATGAATATTAAAACATATGAGGCTGGCATTGCCGGTTCACGTGTTGATGAAAACTAATCAGCGATGCAAAGCTACCAGGTGTAGCCGTTAATAAATATTAATTAGTAAGGCGGAGCTTTTAGGTGCACGTGAACATGAATATTAACTAGTTGGGTTTGTACGAAGGGACGTGTATTCATTTGACACACGTCACAGGTGAGTAATAATTGCACTTCAAGAGCGATTTTCACCCAAGGGTCACAAAACGCTGCACAGAGCTGGGGAGAGAACGGCACGTCAACAATAACATGCATTCTTTACAATGACGGTTACAATGACGTTTATCTTTTTTTAAAGATAACTAACACGTTTTGAAAATCGCCTTTCATGGAAAGGTCGGAAGGCGTTCTACAAAATTAAGATCTAAAAATAGACATCAAAGAACGGTTCGCAGGCTCATGACTGCACACAGCGAAAAGACACCCATTACCAGTTATGATTGCCTCCTCCTTTAAAAAAAAGTTTTTATTATTGATTTGCCGTTCTCATATCGACGCGGCTATCCCGAAAGAGCAGCTTTTGGACAACCTACATCAGTAGATTTACCAGTTATATCAAACGAAATAACACGAACTAAGAATTTTCCACCTGCTTTTATGAGCAGGTGGTGTCTAGAGGCGAGATCTCAACGAACCGAGGGACTCGGCGAAGCCAATCTCCCGTGGAAGTCGGTTCCACAGCGTGGGGCCTGCACAGGAGACTGGACACGTGTCACGTGTAGCCACAATCGTACCACCAAAGGACTCGTACTCGAGTGCAACGATGCCGTGGATCCCAGAAAACTTATGTAAGGGAGCAGCATCACTCATGGGAACAGCATCATTAAGGACCTTACGGGAAGAGGGTTTTGTACTCCACCTGGAGATTGACTAGCAGCCAATAATTGACAAGGCGCGGATCTGACTTCATTGTGATTTGAAGGGTACTACATCCTCGACGAGTCCAAATGCTGGACAGATTTGAAACATCATATTTTGTCCTGGGCGGTGCGGTGGCCCAGTGGTTAGCGCTGACGCCTCACAGCAAGAAGGTCCCGGGTTCGAATCTCTCGGCTCGGGTGCCTTTCTGTGTGGAGTTTGCATGCTCTCCCCGTGCCGCGTGGGTTTTCGCCGGGTACTCCGGTTTCCTCCCACAGTCCAAAAGCATGCTCCTGGATAGGTTGATTGGCTCGCAGACTAAAATTGTCCCGCAATGCCCGGCGATGGACTGGCGTCCCGTCGTCGGGTGTATTCCTGCCTTACGCCCTGTGTTTCCGGGATAGGCTCCGGCTCACCGTGACCCTATATAGTATATAGGATTAAGCGGTTTCAGATAATGAGATGAGATATTTTGTCCTTTCATACCATTTCCGGAAAGTAACATGAGTGATGTGATACCCTGGCGGTGGACCCTCTCTCCAAGAGCCGAACTCGTCCCGTCGCCAGTGTATCGGGTTCAGAGGCGTGAAGGCGACCACGTGGCGAGCTGCTTGAGACCAGCAGCGATAGTGTGCACGCCACATTCACTCAGCGAGCAGACCGGAGGCTTCCGAGTTTCCCGATGCTTTGATAAATCTACCACAACACAACAACGACCCGCGGTAACACTACACAATGCATGCTACCCTCCCGCGCTTTGTGCTCTCACCGCTCAATCCTGCTGCTACATGCTGACGCGGGCTCCACAACCGTCTTTCCACAGGAACTCTCCCGTTGCGCTTTCGCACAGTGCCCTTAAATCCCCCCAGATGTCACCTCGTCACGTCACATCACACGCAGTCCATATCGTCCACGTGCCTCCATCGTTCCTGCAGAATCTCCAGCCCATGTGATCAATGAAATCCATTTTTTGGGTCAGGTCACGTAGAAAATTATAAATTATAAAATAGTGTCGTTTAACCCTCCACCACCCGACACGGCCAATCAGCAAAGGGTTGTCTCATTGAACAGAAGACGCCCCAATTCCTTTACTATCTCAGTGCTGAGATAGTAAAGGAATGGCCGTGTCGGGTGGTGGAGGTTTAAACGACACTATTTTATAATTTATAATTTTCTACGTGACCTGACCCAAAAAAAATGGATTTCATTGATAACATTGGTCACGAAAGCCATCGAATTAAAGCCCATGTGATATTTACCCACTTCCCAAATTGACCTCCCCTGACCCCGCTTTGTTGCCCCCCGGGTCGAACCCCCAGCAACGCCCGCTCACTCTGGCACGGCCGCCGCGATGCACTCGCCCTGGCACGGCGCGAGGCTTGACACCACCACGGTGACATTTTATATACTTTGACTTTCTTTCAAATAAGCGCGCACGAACATCCGAAACAAAAAAAAGAGAATCATCACCAGGACGACTGTCTTGACCTCGATCAGAACAGTTCGCCCACTGTTTCTGCACAAGGCGGTTCAGTCTTTGATTTATTGACAAGAAGCCACAAGTTCACGCATGCCTAACAACTACCACCCATGTGGTGAGCGTTATAACTAATAGTTTGACCTTTCAGTTGAACTGTCTTGATGTTATTGACATGTCGTTCTCTCCACAGCCTGTGCGGCGCTTTGTGACCCTCGGGTGAGAGGCGTTCTATACACGCAATTATTATGATTATTATTACATTGGTCACTCTTAGCAAACACTCCTCTTGATAACGGTTAACATTACCTTTCACTTAACCGCGAATTCCACGTTACCGTGGCCTGGCGAGCCGTGTAGGGTTTGGCTACCAATAAAGTTTACTTTGGAAAAAAGCCGCCGGGTTCAGCCACGTGGTGCGCGTGACGCGTGCCCGGCATGGCGGCGCCCGCACGGTGAGGCCCCGAGCGGCCGGCCGGGCGGCGAACGCGGGCGCAAATGCTCGCCACCAGGAGATGGCGAGGTAAGCAACGGCGCTCCGTCTTCTCACCGAGACACCCCGCCACCCGGCCCGGTGGTGCGGCGTGTGGTGTGGCCAGGGTTAACGCGCCGTGCCGATGAGCGCCTGAGCGCTGCTACCCACACGCATCCGTATCGTGGTCGTCGTCATCATCATCACTCCCCGACTGTTCTCCCTCCACCGTTGGGTGACGGCCTCTTCGCATCATTATACGGCCACACGTCGATCCGTCGCTCCGTCGCCACGGTGGTCTCGCCGTCTGACACCGTCTCCTAGATGAGACGCGTGGTGCCCAAGCAAAGTTCGAAATGATCGCACACAGTGTCTCGACACGAGTCACCCAACCACCATGTCCGACGTTACTGTCACTCAACTGGCGCGCCACCACACGGTCCATTATTCTCAGCCACAACTCCACGGTTTGTTGGTGAAACTACACTGCCGTGAGTGTAACGCTGCCGCCTGATGATGTGTGATTGTGTGTAAATGTTTACAGTGCAGTAGGAGCGCTCTATTTGACACAAACGCTACAGTCGGGCCCCGGTTTGCAAAGGGCGCCTATTTGAAACGTGCGTGAGTGCTCGCTGCCTGCCCTATGACAGGCGAGTGGGTTTTGATTCTTGGCCATGTACGCCAGTGGCAATATATACTCTCCCGCGTCCACTGCATTGTAAACAAATCCGTGGTGGGATAGGTAAACATGGCCCTGCGGTATGTAACATTAACGCGGGATATATACCAGTGCTGCGCCACTGGTGGCCGCTGTCAGCCGCTGGACTGGGCCCCAACTTCAAGCTGCTTTCAAAACCTCCTACCCCTTACAGTCAAGCCCCCTGTCACTGCTTGCATCCTGTCCTCCCCTGGCTTGCCGCATCCCGTACCTTGCTGTGTTTCCTCGCGCCGAGGTGCTTCGTACGCAATGGGCACATTATAAATGACAGTCGCTGTTGTGTCTGTGCGGGTTACGAGGGCCGATGTGGCTGGGAGCGAGATTGCTGGGAATGGTCAGTGGAAGGTCACTATGCTCATTACCTGGTGGCCACGAACAGCTGATTAGCACGAGCACCCAGCAGTCGAAGGGGCTGGGCGAGGATGTCTCCACGGCGGAGCGACCCAGAGTGGAGCTCGCCCACACGAACGTCTCCACGGTGGAGCCAGATAAGGTGTCACTGCACACAGAGGAGCACCCCACAGCGGAGGTCTCCCTGGATGAACTCTTCACGGCAGAACAGCGGGCAACGTTGCTGCAGACGTTTAATGAGGCGTCGGGTGCGGAGATGGAAGCCTTGCGCCCGCTACGGGGCCGCAAGGGTGCCAACGTGGTGGCATTTCGCGATGAGCACGGCCCCTTCAGCGACCTCAACTCGCTCACCAGGCACGGAGAACGCTACTGGCGAGCACCCAGCATGTGTGCAATACTCACCACATGCAGACTGCACACATTACAAACACACCGCACCCTGACACGTACACACTATACATACCGCACCATGCCTGCACATTCACACTTTTCACCTGCATACGCTACGTACTCAGTTCACGCACACTGTCCATACACATCAACATGCAGAGCGTGTCTGTGTGACAGTGAATTGAGATTTATTAAAGGTTGTCATTGAATATGTAGAGGGCAACTCTCACTATACAGCTGCCTATGGTAAGAGCGGTACAATACTTATTTTATCATCCTCCCCAGTGGCACGATGGGCTGAATTGATGATCACCTGCGAGTGTCACATCAGTGCGATTAATTGAAGCCCTCTATTGGCAGCACCTGCTTGAGCAAACGGATGAGTAAACGACTTTGCTGATGATTGTGTCCCACGAGCGATATTAATACATATTAATAGAGGTCATTTGCTGATGTTTCATTGCATGCTGCTGCCACCGCTCACCAGGGTTCCCTACCTGAAATGCAAGTCACTGGTCAAGGTGTGCACCGCCCTCCTGCAGCCCAAACTCAGCAGAGAGGCAGCGGCGCAGCGACACGGCAAACGGCTAAGCTGCCTCAAGCCGGACGTGAGCCAAGAGAGCCTCGAGGTGGTGCATGCGGACACAACGCACTCAATGCAGACAAACGCACAGTCATGACCTAGTGGTGGAATTGCGAACACTCATGAAGGCACAGTTGCTGCATAGGATGACCGATGGTCCTTTCCCACACTGCAGTAATGACTCGTGCTGTGGACTGGGGAATGGGAGTGACTGAATAGACCCCAGATCCATGTATGAACTCACGCCCTTCTTGTTGTCTAGGGTTCTAATCACTGAGCGTTATTGTTGATTTGCCGTGCTTATGCCTTTGCTGACATGCCCTTCTCTCCACAACTCTACGCATCGCTTTGTGGCCCTCGGATGAAAATCGCTCCAGAAGTGCAATTATTATATTTAGTATAGGGGTGAGCGCACTATCAGGGGAGCCCTGAAGCATGGGATACAATGACTTTTTAAAGTAAAAAATATCACAGTGTGTCAGTGCATGAGGGACGGTTCTCATCCATGTTGGTATCATTGACCCTGCAGTTGAAATACCACTTTCCTATGGCAAGGGCAGTCCTGACCCAGTTTATAGGTTGGCAGTTAATGAACCAGCGCCATCTGATGAGATGTGGAGATGCTTCAAGTTAGTGGGAATGCTCTGTTCCACCCGAATTGCATAATTGTGCCCTGTATTGCAAAGGGCGCAGTAGAGAGCTGCACCTCTTTCAAACATGCTCGAGTGCGTTAACGCGGCGATCTGCGCCACACTTGCCCGCGGCAAGCACGGTTTGATTCCCGACCACGTACGTCATTGGCAAAGTATATATGGACCCGTTTTGGGCCTCTGCTAGGCCATCTCCATTGTCAACTCATCCCATCATTCCTCGAAAGCAATAATTTAAGTACCACGGCAGAAAATCACTGGTGGCTGTTCCTTCCCTCCATATGCGATTGTGTAGCGTATACCTCTGCACTCTGAGCAAAATACCATTTGGCTAAAACGAGCAAACACGTGGAGAGACTATTGTGTGCATGTGGATTTACACTTCTGGCCCAGGCCTGGTGATGGGGATCAATGCCACCCTAGTACGCACTGTGTTGAAACAGGGAGACAGGACATAAGTTACTGGCGAGCCTTGCTTTGTCCCGGTCGCTATTGAGCATAGCCTTCTGAGCCTCACGGGCCTTACCCACAACAAACCGACTGAGTGTCATGAGTGACGGTTGAGGCTGTAGAAGTTGGTTGACTGATTGAGTTGTCCTCGCAGACCGTGCGGAGTGTCGTGTCGCTGGTGTTTGGGATGCACCGTGTGGCATGGGCGCACGTCACACGCTCACTTGATGTCATGGACTGGCAGCAGCGCTGCTGTGACACCATCAGGACGAGCAGCTACGCGCCCAGCGTCTACTACGAAGAGGCACGTGGCACCCTCTTCTCTCCCACTGCTACACATACTGCTGCACGCACCACCCACTTCCAAGAGGTCATTATGGGGTGACAGGGCAACGCAAACACCTACTACAGCAAAACGGGTCAAGGTTCGACTCCTGACTCGGTGATATTTCTGTGTGGCGTTTGTATTTTCTCCCCTTATCTGGGTTTTTCGATTTCCTCTCATAGCTAATAAAAGTATACAATGCAACTGGTATTGTCTAAAACATACTACTAATCGAAAACTGCTTGCACATTAGTTGGGATGACACACAGCAGTGACATCAGGCCCTACCGTGATAACTTGGAAGGCTCCGGAAAAGTCTTTGGACTCGGTGCAGAAAGGGTAAACATAGTTATAATAATAATTTCTTACACATATACAGTCCCCAATGGCCAACACACCACTCACTTTCATTCCTTCCACCTGTCGGACTGCAGTCGTTCGCGAATGCAAGTGACCGTCATGACCCGTGCTTTGTTTATCCCGTGGACGCCGCACACGTAGCTGTGTACGACGGTGGCGCTCATCCCCAGGGCCGACGTGTACGTGCTGGAGCGGCCAAACCTACCGCCTGGGAACGCGAGCCTCTTCCCGGTTGTGCTGCACCTGCGCAGCATGGAGCTCATGCTCTTCTCCCTGCTCTCGCTCAGGCATGACGCCACCACCGCCGCCGCCGCCGGGACGAAGAGCGCGGTGCGTGAGGGCGTGCTGGGCGCGCGCGCATTCTGTTCACACGCGCAGAGGCTTCATTTGTCACATCATTTAGCGGAGGCCCTTAATCCACGGCTCCGCTCATTATCACACGCATAGACATTTCAAATTATTAAGTAATGAATGAAAACCGCAGGTCACTAAGCATTGCAGATTGCCAAGGTGTTGTTGAAGGTCGGACTATATATAGATAGGCCTTTAGAAGTTTCCGAACAGCAAAGCAGTCAAGCTTCGAACCGGTTTCCTGCATCGTGGCTGCTAGGTTGGAGTAGCTTGCACGTGCCTTGGGATAGCAACAGTGAGAAGTATATTGGATGTGGAGTGTCGTGTTAGCCATGTGGGTATACATTTTATGGATTGCTGACCTGGACAGATCAGAAAGAAAAATATATTTGAGCTGTGGATCTGAAAAAGCTCATTATTTACCATTTAAACATTTCGTCTCATCATATAGAAGTATGTAAGTTTGTTTAGCTCTTGTGGTTTTGGTATATTTTTAGCACTATGTTCTTGAGTTGCACTTAGAGATTGATACTTCACACGCTGCTCGTTAACTCCACGAGTTAGATGTGTTGAGAACCAAAACCAAAACTTCCGCCGGCTGCTGCCCCCATGCGCGCAGGAGGATCCGTGGACAGAACCGTCGCCGGTGCGGCCCCCGCACCCCCGCGTGCTCGGCATGTCGCGTGCCGCCGTGGGCCAGCGCTTCCACCTCATGCTGGGCAGCACCAAGACGAGCGGGCGCGAGGTTGTGCGCCGCCTGCTAGAAGAGGCGTTGCTGCTGGAACGTCCGCGCGTGCGCGTGCCCCGGGCCCTCGCGTCCACGCGTGACGCTCGCGAATGCGAGGAGATGTGCGACGCGCTTCTGCAGGCCCTCGCCTTCCTCGAGCTCGCGCTCGGCACTGCGGACTGAGCTGCAGCTCTGAGAGGGACTTCCGCTCACGAGGTTGGAACCACTTCCTAGGCCGGAGCTGTGATGTGCTGAGCATGCACGCGGTGCGGTGCGGCCGCCACAGGCAAGCCAGAGATGCCCCGGCGTGGGAATGCAAAGAGGGGGAGTCACGCACACGGAGCCCCATTCCTCACACCAGGCCCTATGCCGGCCACGCTATGCCACTCATCCAATGACATAAAACGAGAGACAAAAATTGGCAGCCAGAGACTCGGATCGTCTCAGCTCGACACGTTTCTGCTGCGGATGCTCTGCGCAACAGCAGCAAAGCCTTTACCTGGGCTGGACGCTGGATTCCTACCTCCCGACACAGTCGCTGCCTGGAAGAGAAAAAACATTCCTTGCGATCTCATGGAAGCTGCGTCTCATAGCAATGCTGCCTTCATGAGGATATGGTGTTCAGCATTGCGTTCCATCATCTGTCCATGCACTGACACCTGAAAAAAACAAGACACCTGTTTAGATTACAGGCTGAATGTATATGTTTTGGGTGGAACGGTGGCTCAGTGGGTAGCGCTGTTGCCTAGCAGCAAGAAGGTCCCGGGTTCGAATTTCGGCTCGGGTGCCTTTCTGTGTGGAGTTTGCATGTTCTCTCCCCGTGTCCGCGTGGGTTTTCGCCGGGCACTCCGGTTTCCTCCCACAGTCTAAAAACATGCTGCTGCATAGGTTAATTGGCTTGCAAACTAAATTGCCTGCAGTGCCCGGTGATGGACTGGCGTCCCATCGTGGGTATATCCCTGCCTTGCGCCCTGTGTTTGCGGGTATAGGCTCCGGCTCACCGTGACCCTGTACAGGACTAAGCGGTTTCTGACAATGAGATGAAATGAGATGTGTATGGTTTTACCATATACATTTCATATGTACATGGTAAAACCATAGGACTTTATACCTCTAGCTAGAGTCCGTTGTACTTCCTATTAATGTTTGTGAATCGTATCTACGTCACTCAGTTATTTACATTATTGTCGTAGCTGGAGCGTGTGTACGGATGCCATCGTAGTTAATTCCAAGCTGTCATAATGATGCTGTAATAATGTAAT
>JAZEWT010000003.1:17754446-17777334 GCA_036362905.1 Mordacia mordax
CTCAGTGACTTCGGCTTGGGTGATGGACGAGTCCACCTCAGAGTCCCCAGCCTCTGCTTCCTCATTGGAAGGCAAGTCGGTGGGATTGAGGAGATCCTCGAAATAAAAGATTTCAAAGTTTATTTGCAGAGCTTCTCGATACTATATCACTCCACTGTCCAGGCAACAGGATAGTTCACGAATATTTTAGCACAACCAATTCAGCACACATATACTTTTGTATATTTGCATAACTTTGCATTACAGGAACGGTGACAAAGGTCACAGGGATTAAATGGTTTCCACACCACCACCACCTTTTTCAGTTTTTAATACCAGCATTCATCTTACCCCTGCATAAATACACGACTCTCTTCGTTCATCTGTGATGGACATAACAACAATTGCATTTATAGAGCGCTTTTCACCCGAGGGTCACAAAGCACTGCACAGAGCTGCAGAGAGAAGGGCACGTCAACAACAACGGCACGAGACAATGCTCTCGGGCACGTCACCTCGAGGCTTCTTGTGATGCATCCTGCCCATGCTCACGTAACATTTCTTCTGCTGTTCCTTCATATATCTCGGGGCAACCCCATCATGCATTTACAGTACTACCTGCAGTCACTACAAAATCTATGTCTCAGGAGACGCGTGGTAATTTGTGCGTCAGGATACTTCTCGTGATTATTATTATTATGATCCCGGCACATCTTTGATGATCGCCCTGGAACAGGAGTTCTCAACCACTTGGGCCACTTGGGCCTGCTCTTCGGAGACCACTCGGTGGCGCTGGCGGCCCCCTGAAGGGTTGACAATGGCGAACAGACACAGGATGTCGTGTCCCCTCCGGATATTATTTTGCTTCTTGCAAATGACTTTGGTTTTGGTTCTATTAACAATTTACAGATCCACGAGAAACCGTTTTCGTTCAATACCGACTCAAGCATTACTTACGCAAAACAGATATGATTAGAACCATTGGTTACGCGTTTAATAGTTGCATTGTAATGCAGTCACACAGTAATTAGTTGTCATTGTAGTTATTATGTAATTTGCATAGTTTTATTATAAAATCCATTTAGTTACTCATTAAGTTATGTGATAGCTATGTAGCTTGATGACTACTTTGCAACATTGGTCTGGTGAGGGCGGCCGCTTGACACGGCCATCGCGAAAGAACAGCTTTGGAAAGTAATGAATCCAGCCGTGAAACCCTACATCAGGAAAAAAAAACATTATTTTGTTCATACTGTAAAGTTATGTACTTACTAGTCATGTATTAAGTTAGGCTATGTTGTTAGGTCTAATCGTTATTAATTATGTGGCTGTGATGTGATGCCATCCCGCGGTCGTGCAGCGCTGTGTAATTTCCATTAATAAATGCGGAGATTAAGCAAAATCAAAGGAGAGTTAGCGCTTAGATGTAATACAACGCGTTACATTATGTTAGACAACCGCTGTTTACTGATGCTCTTGTGCAATGATAACGAACGTTGGTGATAGCGGCCCAGCCTAGGCCTCACGTCTCCCGACGGACGACTCGGTCGGGAGAGAATGTGATCCGTAACTTTAGCGCGTTTAATACAACGGTGAGGAACAGTCTCACGCTCTCTCACACACACACACAGGCAGCGAGACGACAGCGATACCGTACACATAGCGCACGGTAGCCGCCAACCTCACGGCGAGGCGGCCAAGGTCAGGGCCTTCGCCGCGCTCCGCGGCAGCTTCGCAACTCTGTTGGAGAGCTGAGCCTTGAAAAGAGCGACTCTCACACACACGATAAGAGCGACTCTCTCACACGCACCACCTTACCCAAATGGTCGAGAGGAAAGGAGCCTTTCTCTGGGGCTCGCGGCTTAAAGCTTTTCGTGCCAAAATTCATAGCCGACATGACGGCGGCAGGGCCTCGCCGCGACGCCGGTGCTCCGCTCAGTGCGGGAAGGCCCTCGCTCTCTCTCCCCTCTCTCTCTCTCCTCTCTCTCTCGCGCGCTCTCTCTCCCCTCTCTCTCTCGCGCGCTCTCTCTCCCCTCCCTCTCGCCCGCCCGGCAGGGGGCGATGTTGTCGTACGTCATCCATTGAGTTACAGGCACACACGCTGGTTTCAGATGTCTCGTGGTGGTACTCGTTGTATTGCATTAAACTTTATATTTTTCATACCAGTGGCTATGTAATGTAAACCTGCCGTTCTCGACGAGGTCGCGAACGAGCGCGATCTCATTTTGAGCGTGGAGACCAGACCCGGCTTGTAGAAGTTATTATTATTTAGCAGACGTTCTTATTTAAGACGACTTACATCGTTATAGAGGTGTTAAGAAACCGCAGAGCGGCGCGAACAAGGGCCTTGACGTGCACAACGTTGAGAATCCCTGATAAAAACAATATACAATTACCAGATCTCGGCCTACAAACTGCTCCCTGAAACCATTTCGATATAAACTCATCCGGGCAAATTTAAAATCCATTGCCACCTTCGTCACTAAGTTCTTCAACAACTCACTGAGCTCCGGTATTGTTCCCCCACTTTTCAAATATGCCGCAGTTACCTCTCTGCTAAAAAAAAAACCTGGCCTTGATTGCAACATCCCCTGATAATTATCGCCCCATCTCATCTTTACGATTCCTCTCTAAGATCCTCGAACGTGGAGTAGCTGTACAACTCCAGAAACACCTCAAGAATGACCTCCTCGATGCCTTCCCATCTGGGGTCATTTCGGCCATAGAATCGAAAGTGCTCCGGTCAAAGTAGTTAATAAATATTCTTGTCCTCCTGGACCTGAGCGCTGCCTTTGATACCGTTGACCACTCGACCTTTCTTGAGCGACTGGAGGGTATTGGTGTCTGGCTGTGCTCTGCATTGGCTGAGCTCCTCTCTGACCGGAAGCAGTTCATCAGCCTCGGAGGATGTAACTCAGAGGCGTTTTTTCTGGAGTTCTTCAGGGTTCAGTCCTCTGCCCTCTCCTCTTCAGCATCCACGTACAACCACTTGGCCTTATCCTGCGCAACCTCAATCTCAGCTACCATTGCAATGCCGATGACATTCAAATCAAGCTTCTCTGTGGTTTCCTCAGCATTTCACCTGCTCCAATAAGAGAATTTGCAGTCTTAAAGAGTTCTTACTTGCCTACAACGTACATTCCCACCAACCCAAACACCAATTTATCCACCTACACAATTTCTGTTTACCTGCCATTTACCTGCCAATCCACTTACCCACCCAATCTACGAAACCATATACACTACCTATGTCTATGTCCACTCAAGCACTCGCATACCTCTCCACACAACCACTCACCTACAGTACCTGCCGACCAATCCACAATTCGGTTCTATCCATTTTGCTTAAAACCAGTTCGGTTCCTTTCAGACTACGTACACCTGAGACTCCAAATCACTGCGAACATGCATGGGTTTCGGCATGAGTGACATGCGGTCCGCGTTTAACGGAATGGCTCGTGTTATACTCACTGGACTCACCCCCACCATGTGAATGTGTAACTGCAATCACTTGTTCCGTCTGTCATCAGCACCACCGGAATACGAATTTTAATGAGAAATCGCCTTGATCTATTGACTATGACAGGATTTTTATATGAATAAATGAACGTGATAGTCTCCCCCTGTTCTGCATCGTACAACTTAACTGGTAATGGCCAACCGCCCCCAGTATTGAGAAATGAGCAATACGGTATAGTGTGGTCCAGATATCTTGTGACCCCCAGTGCAAACTCGCTATGACGATTTATCAAAGAATGTCTCATCTCAATCTCATTGTCTGAAACCGCTTAGTCCTATACAGGGTCACGGTGAGCCGGAGCCTATCCCGGCAGACGCAGGGCGCAAGGCAGGAATACACCCACGATGGGACGCCAGTCCATCGCCGGGCACTGCGGGGCAATTTAGCCTGCGAGCCAATTAACCTATGCAGCAGCATGCTTTTGGACTGTGGGAGGAAACCGGAGTGCCCGGCGAAAACCCACGCGGACACGGGGAGAGCATGCAAACTCCACACAGAAAGGAACCCGAGCCGAGAGATTCGAACCCGGGACCTTCTTGCTGTGAGGCGACAGCGCTAACCACCAGGCCACCGTGCCGCCCATCAAAGAATGTGTAAAAAATAAATATATAGGACAACAGGATGATGTAATAAGACTGTCAATGATGCATTTGCTTAAGTGGACCTTGCAATGTTTAGTTAAATGTCTCATAGAACCTGTGGCGTCGAATCATGTGCAAATTAACATCGGGTTCTCGTACAGACTTACTTCAGCCTTAACAAGGATATTTGGTATTTAATTAAGTTTGTATGTAATAATAATTGCACTTCTGGAGCGCGTTTCACCTGAGAGTCATAACGCGCTGCACAGAGCTGTGGAGAGAACGATATGTCAGCAACAACAAGGACATAAGAACAGCAAATCAGCAACAATAACGTTTTTTAAATTACAAATTGAGCTGTGGTGAGAACGGCATCTCAACAAGAATAACATCAGAACAGTTCAACTGAAAGTCAAATAATGGCTATTATTTCAAGGACATAAAATAAGCGATAAAAAATAATTATTCAACAAACAAGGAAGGAATATGTATTCCTGAACAGGCGCAGGCTGTCACTGAGCCGCATCAAGTCCTAGCCGGAGGACTTGAAGCTTTACGGAACAAGTGAGTCTTGAGACGAGATTTGATGCCCAATGACTCAGCTGAACGAATCTCCAGTGGAACAGCATTCCAGAGTCTTGGAGCAGAGCGCGAGAAGGCTCTGTCACCCATCGAATGGAGGTGCGACCTGGGTACATGCAGCAAGCCCATATTGGTGGATCGAAGTTGTGTTGAGGAGGGTGCCTGAAGTAGGTCACGGATGCATGTCGGAGTTGCGCCAATGGGAGCCTTGCAGGTGAGAAGAAGGATCTTGAATTCAATCCTGTATTTAACAGGTAACCAGTGGAGAGACATCAGTACTGGGGATGTGATCGTGGATGGGTGTGCGAGTGAAGACTATCAGCCGCATTCTGCACACGTTGGAGACGGGTAATAAGGTAGTGGTGCCAGGATGCAGTGCAGTACATTGCAATAATCGATTCGTGAGATGAAGACGTGTATTAGCTTTTCAGCATCAGCAGGTGACAGGATGTTGCGCAGTCTGGCTGTATTTCTGAGATGAAAATAGGCTACCTTCGTTACCTTGTTGATGTGTGTCTCGAAGGTGAGTGAGGAATCAATAGTGACACCTAGATTGCGAACTGCCTTAGCAACTTCAATGGTCAGGGCGTCAAGCATCAATTGGATAGGTTCAGCCTTGGACAATTGGTCCGGGTTTCTGACAAGCAAAACTTGTTTTGTTGCCATTTAGTTTTAAAACTTTTGAATTGAGCCAGGCCTTCACAGTTGACAGTGATGATGTAATTATCTTATCGGATTCAGAGGGGAAGGTGCAATAAATTCTGGACAAGGTTGTTAGTAAGTGAGGTTTTACTATCAATTCCAGGAAAACTGAATGCATGGTAATTTCAAATACGAAAAGTGTACCTGTATGCACCATCAAAATAGGTAATGAAAATGAAAGACAGGTTAATAAATTCCACTTGCTGGGAAGCTGGATAACATCAGATAGTAAATGTGATCGTGAAATAAAATGGAGAACAGGGATGGCCAAAGATAGCTTTTTCAAAATGAAAAAGATAGTCAAATAATATTTCTATGCGAACGAAAGTAAGAGTTCTCGATTGTTACGTTATACTAGTTTTCACGTATGCATCAGAATGTTGGACAATATCACCAAGTATGCATATGAGCATTCAAGCCACTGAAATGTGGTTCTTTAGACGCATCTTAAAGGTATCTTGGACAAGTCTCACCTCTAATGAAGACATTGTGCCACGAATGGAATGTAGAAAGAAGGTATTGAATAGCATGAGGGAGACAGTTGAAGTTTCTCGGGCATATTGAGGCAAGTGAAAATTGAAAATCTGGTTATAACTTGAAAATGTTTGAAGAGACATCGTGGACGGCAGAAATTAACTTATGTCAAGAGTCTCTCGGGATAGATGAATGTCAACAATGGACATGCTTTGAAGTTCAAAGAGCAGATTTTTGTGGAAGACCATTGTCACCAACGTCCTGTGGGATATAGTACCTAGAAGAGGAATCCTGCACAGGGTCACGAGGGGCCAGAGCCTATCCCTGTAGAGGGTGCAAGGTGGGGATATACCCAAGATGTGACACGAATACAACGCAGGGCATTGGCCAAATGAATTACTCAGCAGGCCAATTAACCTAGGCAGCAGCGTGCCTTTGGGAGAAAATCAGGGTACCTGGCGAAAAACATAAATGGTCACGGGGAGAACATTCACACTTCAGACAGGCACCCGAGCCGGAAAACGAAACCGGGATCTTCTTGCTGAGGTGACAGCGCTACTCACTGCGCCATCGAAGTCACCCCACTCTAGGGTCTGCTTTTGTATAATCACACCAGCTTGGTCACATTAGTAATAATGTGAACATTTGTATTGATAATAGTATCACCTTGCGCAATCTGGGTGAGAAATACTATAAAAAAGCAAAGTATTCTTAATATACTATCGACTGTTGTGAATGAGTTTATTTTGATGAGGTTAATTATTTATTGCGGTCAGTCCAGTACTAACTTAAGGCCTCCCAATACCCCGTTGGTTGATTTGACCAAACACAGCAGCACTTCACCACTACTACTGAATAATTCTTATTAGGATGTAGATGAGGATGCGATCACAAACTTAGGTTAAACTTGTGCGAAAACACAGAGTATTCTAAAGGGTTCATGAACTTGTCCTCACCGCTGTGAACATCTACCTTACCACACTGATGGGGGAAGGGGGGGGGGGCAAGAGTGATTCAGGTATCGCGCCCCTCTCTTGGCTGTGACCGGAGATTCAACTCAGGTTGCTGGATTGGTAATTCAGCACGCTCACCACAACACCACACACATTACATGCATACTGTGAAACGCCTGCTCGCACCAAGCTCGGTGTATAAACAGCACACAGCTTAGAATATAAATGTTTTACTTTTTTTTCTCAACATACCACACATACCATAGAAAAGTTGTTTTATAAAAAACATTAATATGCCTGTACACTGCTATCTTTTATACATTTTAAGTCCAAGACAATTATGTCATGGGACACTGCCCATTCAGGGCTTTTGAGCACAAGAACCGTAAAAAAAACTTCCCCATCATCATCGCAACCACTATAACACGGCCTGCATACAGCACCCCAGACCGGCAGTGGAAAGAGCCAGTGTACGGCACATTTGTTATCAACACATGCACCCAGACTCCACGTGCACTGCCAATTTCCACTGCGTCCTCTGTGTGTCAATGTTTGGGAACATGGAAGGGTTTATGTCGCCACTACATGGAGTCAACTCTACTCTATTGGCTCAAATAATCCAAATTTCCAAGCCTGATTTGAGACGATTTAGTGGTCTGAATAGGTATAATACAATGCAGATTCGCCAAATGTACAGCATTAATGGGTCCATCAAATTGTTCCTGGAATAAACAATTCTCATCTCATCTCATTGTCAGAACCGTTTAATCCTCTACAGGGTCACGGTGAGCCAGAGCCTATTCTAGCAGACAAAGGGCACAAGGCAGGGATATGCCCACGATGGGACGCCAGTCCATCACCGGGCACTGAGGGCAATTTAGTCTGCAAGCCAATTAACCTATGCAGCAGCATATTTTTTTGGACTGTGGGAGGAAACCGGACTGCCCGGTGAAAACCCACGCGGACACGGGGAGAACATGCAAAACTCCACACAAAAAGGCACCCGAGCCGAGATTTGAACCCAGGACCTTCTTGCTGTGAGGCGACAGCGCTACCCACTAGGCCACCGTGCCGCCCATAAACAATTATAATTTCTACAAATTACATACCCGGGAGGAGGCCCCGGGGAAGACCCAGGACACGCTGGAGAGACTATGTCTCTCAGCTGGCCTGGGAACGCCTCGGGGTCCCCCCGGAAGAGCTGGAGGAAGTGTCTGGGGTGAAGGGAGTCTGGGCATCGCTGCTTAAACTGCTGCCCCCGCGACCCGGCATCGGATAAAGCGGATGAGGATGGATGGATGAAACAGTTATATTTCGGTTAACGTAGTGAACACAACTGTACACACAAAACAAACGAGCCACATTGTAAGAGAAATTCAGATTCCTGTATCAATGGCCTGAACGCGGATTGATCCCATCTGTGGGTAGAGGAATCATTGCATGCCTGGTAGATTTAGTTTGCTGTTTTACAAGTTGCAGAGAAACTGCAGTCCATTTGGTAAGGTTGGCATGAATTAGGTGTTAAAACAAGTGGTCTAGAACAAAGCAACCCTGCGTAATTGCAGTCCAAACAAACTGCAATGTTTAGTTTTTTTGCTGTATGTTTTATTCCATAAAAAAGTAACATTAGAAAATATACTGTACAACTCGGCTTGGGTAAAATGTATTAGAATTGACACATGAAGCCACTGTGATAATTGTAAATAAAACAATGGAAACAGCATAGCCAATACACAGACATTATCGAATCTGCCGTGTAAATTAATTCTCTAATAACTGATGACATGAATGGGCCTGAAAAGGTCACAATCATGTGGTGGGACTTAAAATTATAATAATCCCACGACAGCCCTAAATGATCATGGGAAGTCGGCAGAGAGTGCAGCAAGTGTTGACCTCGAGAGCTCCAATTTTTCCTCCAAATAATGGTGGAACCTGCAAACAAAAAAACCAAAGAGTCTGCACGTAAATGTCTGATTAGGAACACAATACGTAACTTAGAATGCAGCTTTAAAAAAAGTGATGTTCAACAGATTGGCATGAATATGGAGCTAGCATTGCTGAGATGAAAGCCTGAGATTAAACCAGACTCTCATTTGCAGCAAATTTGATCGTTCTGAAGTCAGTCAAAAACGCTCTGGTACAAATCCACCACACACAGTAAATAAAGTTTGCAAGTTAAGATGGGGAAAACCCAGAGCTAAGGAAAAAAACTGTGTGTAGATTATAATCGGGTACACCATATTACTGACAATGACAAAATAACAGCACGACAAAAATACTTAGTTTGGCTATGGAGGCCTATTCATGTGACTCCAATAGAAGTTCTACGGTGCCATCCTCTATCCTCTGAGCAGTCTGTGAACATGCAGAGGCACTCACATTGCTGACGGTGTTCCGGTACGAAATGTTTTCATGTCAAGGCTCGACTCCAATTATGCAAGTTGGCTATATTAAGATCAATATGTAATTGTGGCCAATGCCAAAGATCCTGCGCCACCATTGCCAACCGTCAGATGAGGCCACTATTGCAGTTAACGCTACAGCTTCATTGTCTGCTCTTACTGGATCTCTAATTGGATTTAGCTCTTCCACGGTTGTAAACATCCGCACATCCCTCGTAACGTGCCCTCATTTGTGTTTGACCCTCACCTGCGCCTGGTGTGTGCCTCCGCGCGAAGCCGCTCCGTGCGGCACACCTGTCGCAACGCCGGCAGGTAGTCCGTGGCGACGGCGCGGCGCACGCACAATGCACTGAGCGCCACGCAGCTCGGAGCCACTAACTGTGCCAGTGCCCTGCGTTCCTTGCTCGCCCTGTACAGACACGGTCGTGCTTGTGAGCGTGGTGGTAGCGTGGGCCCGTGTGTCCTTGGCCCAAACGGGTTGAACATCGGTAACAGGTAGTGAATGATGCATACAGTCATCCTTTAAAATGATGCTTAGACTCACAATGTGTATGAAATCCCACATGTGAGAATCTTACTTAATGACAATTATAAGGAAGTGATTAAATAAGAATAGCGATTAAGCTAGACAGAACAAGGGGAAAATACAAATGAGATAGGTGGAACAAATTAACCCAAACAAGCCACAATGTATAAACATAATAAATGTAAAGACAAGCCAAACAAACCTTGCTAGCAAAATACAAAACATATAAGACAAGAGAATTAAAACCAGGCAGTGGATGAAAGTCATTGTCATTATAAAAAGCAAACCAATAATGAATTGAATTGCAGTCCCGAATTGTGGCAATAGAATACCAAACCTCCATTGGCAAACTGCAAAACAGTTTATCATGCCATCAGACACGTCAAACTGAAATAAATTTTCATACAACAAGCATTGTCTGTAAACAAGCATATTACCGAGTGACCTCCAAGCTCTCAGGCAGAAACTTGGATGCCTCCTTGCTCTCAGGAACTTGCAGGCTCAGTGTCTCTCTGAGTTCTGGTCTCAGAGGTGCTGATTCCAGTGCAAGAGAGACGCCACTCCGACACCTCCGCAAAGCCAGAGCCTCCACCGCCGCACGGATTTCGGAACTCATACCGTCCCGCTTATCGTTCCCGGCGTCCCACTCGCCAATGCGGGTGGCGTCCAGGAGACCGCTCTTGCGCTCAGCAGGCCACCAGTTCGACAAGCTTGCAGTGCACAGCCCCTCGGCCTCGTCGTCAAATCGTGCCAGGCGGCAGTCCATGCATGAGAACAAGTCTGTGAGCTGTGACACCGCATCCAGGCAGTGCAGCGCCGCTCGTGCTGCCTGTCGTTCCTCGGCGCTGCGTGGTCTCACTGCTGGACCGACCCTGCCGATCGACTCAGCGCCGTCGACCAATTTCACCTCCTCGCCCCCGTCTGTGTCTGTTGGACCCTGCTGGCTGGCCGCCATCCCACGCTGGGCTCCACAGCCTTCGGTCGTGCCATTGCTACTTTCAGAATCCACATTTGCCGCATACGGGCTCCGCGGTGTGCGCGGGACATCGCGGGAACTTTCCTCCGAGTCATAGATGTCGCTGTCGAAGAACAGCAGCTTGCGTTGTCGCCGCTGCCGGAATCCTCCCCGAAGTACCTTTACGGGACTGGAGTCATTCTCATAGCCCAGCTCCAGCTTTGACCGCGTGCTCTGTTCTGGCGTAGGCTTCTCACTTACAGAGGAAGCGGGCACAGTGCGACTCAGCACATCGGGGGTGTCGCAGCACCGCGCCACTGGCAATGGAAGCAGCAGCTCCCAGTTGCAGCAGATAAAGTCAAGCCCCAGTTGCTGAGTCTGGGTCAGAGCGTGAACCTGTTGCTCCAGGGAGCCATCGCTCTCCACCTCCTGTAAGAGCAACACAAGTTTGTTAACACACACGGCTAATGCACAGCGGCTCACAACTGCTTGTAATCTAAGAGTGGCCTCGCAAAGAGCCTTTGATCCCTCATTCTTTCCCCATGCACTGCTGCAGGCATCTTCAGGCGTTAAAGTGAAGCGAATGAAGAGTTCTCATGTGTGCCGATTTAAATGCTCAACATGGGGCCCTATCCAAAATGCAACACTTGGAAAACACATGACTGATTAACACGACTCATTTCATCCCATATATGTAAAGCATATTCATTAAAAAATTACGCCACTGGCAAGAATGGCAGATTATCCTTATTGCCTGCTTTGGAAAAAAAATTCTGTTATCCTGAATTAACCTGACATTCATTGCTTACGTTTAATCACGTTGGATGGATATGCCTTCATTTGACTGAGTGAAAGGTTAATTCTAACCATATTTTCAATGTGCCGGTGTAAGAAACAAGTTATAACTAGGACTTATTTGGAATTGCTGAACACTCCAACAAATTCCAGTCCAAATCTTGAGAAGGTTAAGTTCGAATAAAATGGAAACCTGAGAGAGAGAGAGAGAGAGACACATGGCAGTGATACTGTACATGGTGGAGGAGTTGCATACCGTGAGCAAAGAGTAGAGGCTGCTGTGGAGGCCCAGTACCCCACTGAAGCCTAGCAAGCTCTCCGCACAGCGCGTCTCACACAGGGCCACCTGCGCCGGCACAGCCTCACACCCAACTCCTTCGTCCCTCCCTGCCAGCAAGAAAACAAGCCCCGCTAGACCTCAAACAACTCGTCAACGTAGTCTGCATCTGTATTTTCCTCCTGGCAATGTGACCAATGAAACACGAGATAGGTTGATTGTCAGTTGGCTTTGGCTGAAAGTTCTGTGGTGTTAAAAGCCCAAATGCAGGAAAACTATTTCGCCTCCTACTCCTCGCTATTTGATGGGTTATCACTGTTCAGAGACGGGATTGGATTTCAGAACCGATTCTTTTATTTGTACATTGTTGTTATCCATAACACCCATCATAGCTGCAGGAATCACACAAACCTATCACGTTTGATAAACATGCATATAATATAACTTATTATCACGCACCAATTCATACTAGCATAGTGGCCATAATAAGCAATGCTAATCCATGTATTGTTACAAGCCAATAAAAAATCCTTGCATCTTATATATTATACTGTAATTTGGGCAGCAATACCCACAACATGGAATACATGCAATAATCACATAATTCTACCTAAGTATGATCATAATCTGGTGTTGAAATGCCTAACACTGATGTAAGAGCACAGTTCGTACATCAGCCTAGGTGGTGCCAATGCTATAGTGCTCTTCTAACAATTAAGAGGTCACATTCATCCCATTACCAACATCTATGAAGGTTCAGAAGTCAGTTGTTATTTAAGATATAAGAAACCACTGAGCTACGCAGCTCTCTTTAGAAGTTGTCCAGAGGGGAGGTGTAAACAAGTTACAATATCTCAGAGCACCTGGGACAATTCAGTTAGGGCAATCAACCTAGGCAGCATTTCTTTGAACAGTGGCAGGAAACCGCAGTACCCAGCAGAAATCCAAGCAGACATGGGGATAATGTACGAACTTAACACTGAAAGGTACCTGAGCCGGGAACTCAAACACAGGACCTTCTTGCTGTGGGGCAGCAGCATTACTCACTACGCTACCACCACGACTATGGGGGTAGTCAAGAGTGATTGCCTATTTTTATCATATGCGCACCTCTCACAAGAATGTAGAGTTTCCACTGCTGATCCAGAAATATCAATACCTCAATGCAGCTTGAGCAGGCTCGGTGTCACGGAGGAGTTATGGTGCGTGACAAAGGAAGTTAGATTTGGGTTAGTCGATATACTGAGGAGATATGAACAAGGTGTTAGTTACAAAGGAGTTGTTTTGGTTAAGCATGGGAGATTGGTACAAGGGGTTACATTTATGAGCAAGGATTTAGGAATAAGGTGTTTACGTTAGGACACCGTTCCCCCAAGTCCTCCCACACCGGTCACCAGGGTTTGCGGCGCTCCTTGGACCCTGATTCACGACCTCACGGCCGTCAGGCATCTCACCCGCAGAGGGCTGAGGCTGGGCTCCTCTAACGGTGGCTCCTCCGCTGCGCACCCACAGCTGCAGTGAGAGGAGGGCGCGGCGCACATCCCCCCGCACGTGTGCCAGCAGGGCTGCCACGTCCGCCCCAGAGACATGGTGGCCCTCCGCCACGCACGCAACCTGTAGGTATGGCACCACGCTGGCCTACATGTGCACACGAACAGAGGCATGTGGGAAGTGAGCAGAGGGAACCACTTGCACGGCTTGAAGTCTCAGAGAAAGCATCACCGTGCGCTGCACATGAAACACTGCATCAACCTTAAACAATAGTTTTTCGAACGCCATAGCACAAGCATCGAGAAAAGTCCCGCACAGCAAATCTACGCACGTGTCTACAAAATTGGCAAAGAAAGCACGCACGACTGGCAGCAGAAAAAGGAGTCTTACCATGGATGGCGTTTTGAAATAGATTTGCTCGTAGTGTCCATCAAACGTCAAATAAAACGTGGGATCTGCATAAAGGAGGAAGTTGGTGGGAATAAAACACAATAAACAGGTCCACATTTATCCATGACACAGAATAATCTGAGACTGCAGCAACAACATATTTGGTTTGCTAAGCTATTCCCTATGACACTGCGATAAAACAGTAAGAATGTTTGTTGTGGCTGTTTCCAGCGCCCGCCTCCACCGCTCACCAGATGTGGTGAGGACTATGGGCCGCTTCGTGGTCGCCATGAATGTTCTGATTGCGGACAGGAAGCCAGTGTCGTCATCAAACACCACGTCCACCTGCACAGCGACACGACGGAACGTCTGTCAGATGAACGCCGTCTCAGGTACTGCGCTGGTCGTGCTCCAATGTTTTGTGGGTTCAAACATCACAGGACATTTCCCCTCTCTGAAGTCCAAATGGCATGACAAGCGAACAATCAGCTTCACGTCATGACACAAATAAGGCTCTCTTGAGGGTACCCAAGAGACCCTGTGCAACAAACAATTAATAATAACAAATCACATTATGTCAGGAAATTGTTATGGAAGACAACGTGCAATAAGTTTAGAATAAAATATGAATAATCCTGAAAATAAGCGTTGACAAACCAGTAAGGTATGTCGCAGGAAATAGGTATGATATGAAAAGGATGGGTAAACAATCTATAGTGGCGTGACTGTACACTTGGGAGAAACGACAGAACATGTAATGTTCAACTTACTCCCAAAACATTTTTAATTGAGAAACAGAAATTCATAGATGTCAGTTGAGCGTAGTGTATTTTAGAAATTACGCTATAACGAAATTCTGTATACCGAGTTGCTGCATGATGAGGGATGACTGCTAATATAAATGCCTCTCATCATAATCGTAACCTAGTCTAAGAAGAGTGTTGTTTTCTAACCAATTTTAATCAAGTAAAAAAAATATGTTCAAACGTAAGTGCTCAAGATGACATTATAATTGGCTCCAGCATTCACTTTCTCCCAACTCGATGTATTAAAAGCACGAATCTCACAACATTTGTGCTAATAACAGCATAAGGCAGCTAAGCAGAAGCAGCCTTCCTGAATGCTGTCTTGGTCACGTGAGCCAGCGTCTCTCGCCAGAGCCGGCATCGGTGCCGAGCGCACACCTCCTCGAAGAGAATGAGGGAGGTGGCGGTCGTGTGCTCCCTGCGTTGCAAGCCGACGGCGAGAGACCCGGAGCTCGAATGAGTCCCAGCCACGACCGCATTTTCAGCAGGGTTGTACCGCCGGGATGATGCGTCACCTGGCAACAGGCAGGAGGCACATGCAACACTAGGATAGTGCCCAGTACCCGCGTGATTGTGTCGCACGACCCACCTTATAGACAGTTGACTCTCACTTATTTACCGTCAAGATTATCCGGACTGTGGATTAACCATGCTTATGATCGAAATATGTTAAATATTTTTACGTGTGCTGATTTTATTGTCATTGATTTTCATTAAAGGCTCACTGACTCTGCACGCATGCGACCACAAACATTTGCAACTCGTTACTCTGCATGAAGGAGGAAAACGAGCCGATGCGATGAGCGCTTTGTGACCCTCGAGTGAAAAGCGATCTGTAAGTGCAATTTTTATTATTATTCTACGTTCTATATTTTAGTCCCAGTCAGCATTGGTAGGCAGCGCGTACGGAGTTTTGTCTAATTTACAGGATGTATGTTTATGTTCCATCTGGACCACCATTCCCTCACCAGTAATTAGTACAGTAATAGCGTAGAGTAACAGTTACCGTAATCTGGTACCTAGTAAGCAGGACACTTGCAGACAGGACCAGAGGCTAATAATCATTTTGATCAACAACAAAAATGTAATCCTTCAGGTCTGATACAATTTGAGAATCATGCACAGGCGTTAACGGAGGAGAACTGGGGCTCTGGGTGAAACTGAACATGAACAACGGAGTTGTGATTTCAGAACGCCATAAGGCATTGACCTGGCAAGTGTGCTCGTGTCACATGACAATAACGCTTAACAAAATAAACTTCCGTCATTAACAACATTGCACGTATCATAAAACATCATGGCGACCATTAACACATCACTGTGTAGACACCACATGGGTGTGCAGGGCGCAAACGTGAATAATAACTAAAGTTAACATTATTATCCACTTAAAATTACAATAACCAATGCTAAATATTATTAATATTATATGTAAATTACTTACTATGCGATGATGACTGCCAACATTTTTCTATGTTGGTAACTTAACTTGAAGTCTCTGAACTCAAATAAACTTTGCGTTCATTTTGGTCAGCTTACTATGAAACTAAATAAAACCAAACTGCAGCTTCCATATACTAGTAAGTTGTAATATCAGATACCAACCTTGTTTATTTTGCTTGATCTCTCGGCTCAGCATTTTCTCCGCTGGTTCTTTATCGTTGCCCTCTGACCCCTTCGCAGGATTCACTTTTATAAATTTGGCGAAGGCGGCCGGGAGTTCTCTCTTCTTGGCGGCGGCGGCAGCGGAATCGTGGACAGCGACGGGGCGTTTCCGTGGAGAGCGTAGCACCTTGACTGGCGAGGCATGTCTCGCTGAGAAGAAAGGAGCCAGGGCAAAATAAAGACCGTACCACAGCTGGGGCTGCGGCACAAGCATTGCGCACCTGTGTCACGGCTTTATAGCAAGATGCTCTTAGCGAGGGTTCAAATAAAACGTCTCTCCTCACCTAAACGGGCATGGGATAACACTCTTCCCTCAGCTGATAGCCACAGGGCAGTGATGGAAACTCCACATTCCTAAGCTGGGGAGATATTCTCTCCACAGGACATCCATTACTGGTTTCCTACAAAGTGGTGTGTGTTTTATGGCTTGCTCTTGTAAGCAAGACGATGTCATCTTAAGTTCTTTCCTGATTTATTATACTCCTTATAGACCTGGAGAGATTATTGGTCGAGATAATCTTTGGCCTGGATTTAAATTTGCGACCTTCCAGTTATGAGTTGACTCCTATAAGCACCCTTGTCAAATGTTTGCATTTATTATGACCATGATCAACATTTCACGATGCTGTGCTATAAACTCGGCGACATGAGTTTGATTACTGGCCACAGCTAACAGTAGAAGTGAGTGATATCTAAACGGGTCCTGGGACCACCTTCACCAACCTGCACCGACCAGCATGGTGAATTCTTTTCAAACAGCCCCTATGGGTCAATGTGGCATTGGAGAGGCCTTCATCCAGCAGTGAATACGTCAAACTCCTAAATAAACAGTCTACATGACTGTGGTTCAGTAATCGGCGCTGTGGCAGCTCCCCGCTCGTACTCACCCGACGATCCTTGCTGCTTGCTTGTGGATCTGCCGTCACCGGCCGCGAGAGACGAGGCGGTCACCGGTGCCCGCAAGACGGCGCCGTGTGCGCCCGCGTGCTGCTTGCTCACCTGGTGCGACTGCGTCGCTTCACGCAGCTGCGCTAGGATGTGGCGCCCGCTGCGCTGTGACGAACAGTTCACCTCGAACACCTACGGAGATGGAGATTCAGCATACATTCAGGCACCGTCGTTATCAACACCGCTGCTCACTCAGTTTGGCTTAACTACAGCTGTGAGGGTTTAAAACATCGGTTTTGCTATAATACAATATTTCTCTGCAGAAGGGCATGCAGGAAAGTGCAGCGCCCCCTCAGTGTGTGGATAAAAAGGATCATCACGTGTGGCGAGTACGGAAGTGGTTCTGTCAAGTGTAATGATGTAGGTTTTCACGGCTCGATGCATGATGATTGCTTTGAAAAGCTGCTCTCTCGAGGCAGCCGCGTTGGAGGGAGCGATGGAAGCGGCTGTCCCGGGAGCGGTTCTATCACATCTCATTCTGTGGCCCATTTGTTAACAATGCCAAACACCATAAAATATATAAAAACATTCTTTAAAACTTGCTGAGTTTATATTTTAATAATTAGATGTGTATTACCATTTATGTTCAATGTGCCAATGGTTAACTAAAATTCCTTTACTCTATCTATCATCCGACATACTACTGATACCTGGGGCGGTGACATAACCCAGTGATACCGTATTGACAGCTTTTTGCCGAGGTGAGCGGTTCGAATGTGCCAGGCCGTCCTGATTATTAATTCGGGTGTATTTCACAACATACCACAGAAATCAGTCTCATCGTGGAATTGTCAATCCCGTTATGTCGTTGTGAATAATAAGGGTATTGTGTGCTTGTAGCAGGTTCCAAATTTGAAAATCACCAATAAATAACTGAATTGGGATTACACAGAAGCAGCGCCTCGAACTGTGAAACTACTGCAGACGTCTATCAAACTTAGCGCCTTTTGCGATTATCCTCTGCTATAAGAAGAGCGTGAATATCAAATGTACACCAGAGAAATGTATTCACTCACACCACAAGAGCACACCGTGAGGCACCTTAAAGCCGAGTTCCTGGGCACAGGCATAGACGGCGGCTGTTTTTCCGATGCCGGGGGGCCCGGTGAGGAGCATGCCGTGAAAGAGCGAGTCCTCGTCCTCTGAGCTGCTGCTCGCGTCACCGCTCTCCGACTGGAAGTCACTTTCAGACCCTGAACATTTGCAGGAAGAGATATGCAGCAAAACATTGGCCTCTCAAGCAGACAGGAGACTAGATCAGTGAAACATCGATACCACTCAACACGGAAGTAGTTTAAAAAAATTGCTTGAAATTTTGAAAAGTGAAAAATGAAACTAAAACCGACATTTTTCTTTTTTTTTCTCAGGATGGTTACAAAGCTGAGGCTACAGACACTTAAGAAGGCAGGTTACTTAGAGGTAATCATCCAAATTCAACTCGCAGGATCTGAGCAGTGTTGACTCAGTGCTCAGACACAGGCAGTAACACCTATTATAGTTCACGTAGACCCACAAACGATTATGTGGAGATGACGGCACAACCAAAGGAGTGAGGGGATGTGATGGGACAGCCCAGAGAGGGACAGCCGCCACTAGCAGCTCCCATCGTGTCACCTTTAGATGTCTTAACGTGTGACTCGATCTTCTCCCTCCGACTGGCTCGCTCGGCTTCACGGTCAGCACGACTTTTCCACTCCTTGAGCCAACTGACAGTAATCAGACACAAAACCAAACAAAGCAAAACGTGTGGGTAAAAAACATTAGAAAACGCAGCTCTCAGGTATCAGAGCACAGCCAGCATTGCTGGGTACCTGGGTTTTAAATCGAGGCAGCAACCCATCTATAATGATATGCGTTGTTGTGGAGAAGTATTATTTTGAATATTTTTGCATTATATGATTTTGTATTGCACTGCGATCCCATCCTGTAACGGTAGGGCCATTGACTAAGATCAGCAGCTCACCAGCACTGACTTGCTGATGAGATACTGGTCGGTGAAATGGTTCAGTTTATTTGTCTTGAAACAATACTGCTAAAAGTATGCACTCCGAGAAGGCCGTGTGGTTGATGGGTTGTGAAAGAAAATATTTTCCTTTATGTGAAAGGTATGTATGGCCCCGCTTCAGAAGTTAATTATTTAGTTTCTTAAATATAGTAATTATATTGTCAATCCAGTCACAAAAGACTGCACTAAAATATCTTATCATATTTGGTTTGCACTTGAATTGATTAAATTCCAGCTCTGAGAATGTAATACATTGGTTTGACTGTCATGTGATGAAGAGTGGGGGAAAAAGCATTTCTGAGTGTGGACCAAAGGTCATGAGATACGGAGTTCTGAGCAATCCTCTTCTAAGGTTCATTCTGTAACACGAGGGGAGGACTGCTCTGTGAGAGTTCCTAATTCATCGTTTGTTAACTTACATGGTGCATATTGCACAATGGGGGTACACTTGGAGAAAAATATAGTAATAACAATGAAGGGATGAAGCAAACACGCTTGCATAAAAATCTGGAAAGTCGCGTCGGTCTTTGCCGTTGAGTGTGTGACTCGCACTGCTTGTGGAGTGAGGTGTGGGCAGTAGAGATGTGACTGGCTGGCTGCTTTACCCGTGCAGCTTGCGAACGGCTGACGAGTTGCCAATAATTTCATCTTTGCTGCGTGGCTGGTATTTCTCTGTCCACAGTAGATCATCGCACACCTCACCTGTAAATGTGAAGCACATGGCCTTTGTTCAGCAAGAGCCCAATGAGATGGCGTTCCAGGGCATGCTCAGCAGGCATCAAACAAAGTGACGATAGACACCAACGTGGGACAGTGTCAATGTGCCCAACGAGCACTCAACTGCTCAATCCACAGAACAACCGAGTGGCTTTAAAGTTCTCGAGGAAATAATGAGTCCCATTAGAAGATCGCACGGCAGAAGTGGCCGTGTTTCACAGTGACGGAAATAAAAAAAGTAGCCCACAGTACGATGGCGGTTATCGGCCTCTCGCCATGGCTCACAATGTAACGCAACCGCATGCATCAAATTAGATATTCATATAATCACCGTGTGTGTCTGAGCATTTGGATCTCCATGTAAGTCTATATATATTCAACAGGCTATTTCTAAAGCCGTCTACTAACCCCAAGAGGAATATACGAATGCTGCTGATCAACTTCAATACAAAAAGCTTCGTCATTCTTACGATAGATACCTGAACCATGTAAAACTTGTTCAGTTTCAATGGGTTGTAAATGAGTTCAATTAAGTCCTGCTGCTCAAAGTTTCTACATTCATCGCAATGTCATTAACCAATAATTCACAATTTCTCTGAAGAACTTCTCTTTCGGGGATTACCATGTCGAGCACTCTCCTTCGTGACGTTTCACCTTTGACGTTAGAGGGACCATCAACATGGAGGCGAAGTGCTCGACATGGCTATTGAGAGACAGCAGCTGTTAGCAATTCTCATACATTGCACCAGGAAAACCTACATGAATAAATCAGTCATTCAATCAAATTGCGACCACGAAATATGACGTTGCACAAACCATAGTGCAGAAGGTGAATAGTTGTGTGCCTGTAATGTGTTTATAAAGAAGTGAAAATGAAATACACTTTTTTTTTGTTAGAATAGTAAGAGAAACGTTGCTACCAAGAAGACCTTCTGAGACTTGAGCAGCCTCTGGTTGTGACTTTCCACAATCCGTCCTCCCCTCCTGCACCACGGCTGTGACAGAGGCTTCCTCGCGACCCCTCCTCCTCCTCAACCTGCTCCTCTCTTTTGCCACCGGTACGGGCTCACTGTTGCGGTCATCGCCGATGACGAGTGTCGTCTGTCCATCAGCGTGCGTCTTGACACACAGAGACACACACAGAGCAGCTGTGCATAAACGTGCATAAATCATCGCACCCCTGCCACCATTAATGCCGTCCTGTATCACAACAGGCAAATGTGTGTATGTATGTACAAGACATATGGCGAATTGTAATGTCGCAATGGGCACGCTGTGCTATGAACCTGGCAAATCGATTACAACAGGTAAAACCTGTTGTAATCTTACATATGTATACTGGCAAAAAAGTACGCATAGCGTAAACAGCTCCACCTAAGCTATAAGGCATTGATACTGCGTTGTCCTGAGCTGACTGCCTTTTGGTAATGGCTGACACCGGCAAATAGGCTCAAAAGGAAGCCACTGCCTGGTGAAGGTCGGTCAGTGGAAGGACAATGCATAGGTTATCAAAGCAACCTCTTTGCATACTTTGCCACTAGTATGTGTGGCTTGTGCAAACTGGACACATTGTGAAATGTGTCTATTTTGGTGTTTGGGATCTTAACACCTGCATATTGCCTGGCAATTATGCAGGTGTTAAGATCTTAACACCTGCATAAGATCTTAACACCTGCATAATCGCCAGATACGGTAAAACCTGTTGTAATCTTATATTTGTATACTGGCAAAAAAGTACCCATAGCGTTAACAGCTCCACCTGGCAAATCGAGTTCGATTCCGGCTCACGTCCAACACCAGTGACAATTTTTTAAACTGGTCCTGGGCCTCTCTTAGGCCGACTCAGCCTCAAATGAGTTCTGAGTGCGGTATGTAAACATTGCTACTAGGGAGGCAACAGCGGCCACGCATAGAGGTGGCCACACACCCCCTCCTATATAGTGATAGTCTTTATAGATGCTCGTTAAGAGCTCTTGTCCCTAGAGCCTGTTAAGGTTATATGGGGGAGCTTCGTGTTTAATCGTGAGTAGGTCAGGAGGCTAAGCCAGATGGGTAGTACTGACGGGAGCACTTGTCTGTGCCATCGGTAACACCTGTATTTCTGTGGAACACCGGCGCTTCTTGGCTCTCTGCGTCCTGGCCTCAGAGGCCTCGTTCGCTTTGCGCTTGCACTGCCCAGAGCCGCTCATCTCCACCATCAACGGCTCCTTGGTAGCACCAGCGCTCCCATCTTTAGAGGGATAATCCGACACAGGTTAAGATACAATTTGGATCTATGTGACGTCTCAAAACAATGCAAACAAAAAGGGGCATGGCATCTGAGGCAAAGGAGTCACAATTTTTATATTCGGAAATTTCAATGCAAGTCTGTGCTGAGGGGCGTATGGGTGTGGGAGCTTCACGCAGCTTGACAGACCGCAGGTGGGAGTGGCAGCCACGTGGCGCTCCTGCATCTGGGCGAGGAACCTCCGCGCCGGGAATTTCGGATGCGCTGCCTTTATATCGGCCAGCAGCGCGTGCCGTGTCGTGTCGGCCATGGCCGGCCGCGTGCCACACTGAGCGCGGTGACAAAACAAGACAAACACACACTACTTATTCCAAGTTGATGAGTCACGCGCATCGCGATTCCATTTATAGACAGTGACCGGATCCCGATCCTGAGTTATGGTTCTGACTCCATTTGGTCACAAGTCAGAACACAAGAGTATATAATGATATACTGCATTCTGCATGCAGTAAATTGAATACGTCAATTACTAGCATCTTACGGTTGCTCATTCATAAGCATAAGAATTCGCAAGTCGGACGTTTGTAAGTCGGGGACTGTAGTCAAAATCGGAGGATGCGATCGCATTCAAGAATGAGCTCGCTTTTGCACGAGTGAAAGTCGGTACCTGCTGGCGCGCAAAGCTTCGTGCCACCGACAGCTTAGCCCAAGTGCACATTCCCAACTCCAGCGCGGGCAAGTGGCCTCCCAGCATCCCAGCATACATGGCCGGTGTCTCAGTATGGCCAGCCAGGGTGCGCAACAGGGCAGACGTGGGGAATGGCAGGGACCAGAGCTCACAGCCTATCCAAACAAAACAAGTCACCAGGTCATTGATGATGAAATATTTT
>JAZEWT010000003.1:17788000-17798079 GCA_036362905.1 Mordacia mordax
GGGGGGGGGGGGGAACTGTGGGAGGAAACCGGAGTGCCCGGAAAACCTACGCCGACACGGGGGAGCGAAGCTCGCAAACTCCCACACAGAAAGCAGCATCCGAGTCGAGATTCGAACCTGGGACCTTCTTGCTGTGAGGCGACAGCGCTGCCCACTGGGCCACCGTGCAGCTCTAAGCCGCTGGCTACTGCCGGATTATTTGGTTGACGATGTATTCTGTCGTTATTGCGATTGAACATTAGCTGTAACGTGATAGAGAGCTGGTCACGTGATAGAGAGCTGGTCACGAGTTGTTGGCAGTGATTGAGGGTCACGGATTGTTTACGGTCTGGCCATACTTCACCACCGCGGTCGCTGTGCATGTTGGTGGACGCGACAGTGTGCGAATGTCATAGCGATGTTCATTTGCTGCCCTGGCCACAACCTCGGCCCACGATGATGGCAGTGATGTGTGCTCCGTGATGGCTTAAATCTGCTTCTGAGATCCGTCACATTACGTCCGGCCGGATCGGAGTACAAAGCGAACAGCAACATGTAATAATAATATGCACTAAATACTCCTCGCGCTACGTATAGAACGATACGAAATGTACACGCATGAGCGATGTGTCAGGTGTTGGGAGTGCCTCGAGACACACGTGCCTACATTATGACGTGGCCTAACCACATAAATCACGAATTGATAGGATCGAGCTTAACATGCTGCTGCATCGGTTAATTGGCTTGCAGACTAAATTGCCCGCACTGCCCGGTGATGAACTGGCGTCCCATCGTGGGTGTATCCCCGCATTTTGCGCCCTGTGTCTGCCGGGATAGGCTCCGGCTCACCGCGACCGTGTCCAGGACCAAGCGGTTTCTGACAATGAGATGAGATGAGCTCAATGTATTGCGACCGTAGAAGTCCACGCATGCCAACACTTTACACATTCATCACCCTCTCCAGCCTTATCGCTGCTGCTAATGACGACTGTCCTCGTGTCGCTGTGAACAGGCTGTGGCCGTGAGTGAGAAGCGGCTAATGAAGGGGTTCTCCGAACTTTTGATCCTCGAGCCCCACTTGGTGGCGCTCGCGGCCCACCGCTTGAGATTGAGGCTTGCGGATACGTTAGTGCATGTCGCTGACGCTTGCTAGTTCATCAACAGATCAAGAGCATGCGCGCGCAGCGCGATACAAGCCACTGACTGTTCACATAAAATACACCGACCATTAAGTCTGATATTATGGCTCCGAAGCAAATCGTCAAACTACAAAATACACCAGGCAATATACAGTGCGCACAATCATTCACACCTCGCGACCCACATTCCCCCAAACACAGTCTGTAATTTTAAACGCGCACCCTCGGATTCGATTGCCGGCTCGAGTGCTGCTTTCCGTGTGGAGTTTGCGAGTTCTCTCCCCGTGTCCGCATGGGTTCTCGCCGGGTACTCCGGTTTCCTCCCACAGTCCAAAAGCATACTCCTGGATAGGTTGATTGGCTCGCAGACTAAAATTGTCCCGCAATCCCCGGCGATGGACTGGCGTCCCGTCGTCGGGTGTATTCCTGCCTTACGCCCTGTGTTTCCGGGATAGACTCCGGCTCACCGTAACCCTATATAGGATTAAGCGGTTTCAGATAATGAGATGAGATGAGTAAAAAATAACCCAGTGTCCTGCGATGCACTGGTGTGACTTAATAATAATAATTGCACTTCTGGAACACCTGTCACCGGAGGGTTGCAAAGTGCTGCACGGTGCTGTGGAGAGAACGGCATGTCAGCAACAACAACGACATATGAACAGCAAATCAACAATAATTATATATATTTACAAATCTGAGCTGTGGAGAGAACGGTATGTCAACAACAACATCAGAGCGGTGAGATAATGGCTATAATTTAGAAAAGGACATAAAGTAAGCGATACAAATTATTAACAAATGAAATAAGGATTAATAATAATAATTGCATTTATAGAGCGCTTTTCACCCGAGGGTCACAGCACTTCACAGAGCTGCAGTGAGAACGGCACGTCAACAACAACGGCACCAGAATGGAAAATCGGCAACAACATTTTTTTTGCAGTTTTTAAATATATACACATCGTTGCAGAACAAGCAAATATGATCAGACTGTCAACTATAATTTTAAAATGCAAAATTATTAGTGACTAATACATACATTGGGAAATGGTTTAATTTAACATTTGTCGAATAATAATAATGGCACTTCCAGAGCGCTCATCACCCAAGGGCCACAAGGCGCTACAGAGCCGCTGAGAGAGCGGCACATCAACAACGAGACAAGAGCAGCAAATCAGCAACATCGTTATTTTGGAGTTATTTTTTAATACAAATCCGAGCTGTGGAGCGAATGGCATGCAAACAACATCAGGACAGCCCAACCGAAACATGAAAAGCAGCAACAAATTCTAGAAGGACAAATAAATAAGCGATTAAAATAATAATTCTGCTAGAAACATGGATGGAATAAATGTTCCCGAGCAGGAGCAGTTCGGAGGATTGCCATCATCCTGGGACGACAACACTAAGCCTCATCAATCGGCCTCGAGAGCTGCGCATCCCTGACAATTCAAATCCAAGAGTGCGAGAGAATGGAGAGATTGAGAAAGAGTGGTTGGGTAGGTCAGAGAGAGAGTGAGGGTGGGTGGGAGAGAGAGATATATTTATGATTTGTCAAGGCAGAGCAAGGGATTATCAGCAAACTCCCATCACTAGCACCAGGGACGTGTAATCGGCTACTTGACTACATTTAAATAGGGGATGGGCAAAGGTACAAGTATTGAAGTGCAATAATGTTGCACACAGTGGCTGAACGGTTTGGAGGAGGAAACGCCGGGTTTTCTGAAGCACAAATGGGGGCACTGATATCAGTGCTCTTCCTCAGGCAGTGGAATGCCAAATTAATAGGATTAGCATTTAGCCTGTACAAGGTGCCACTACCTCTCAATCTTACAATACAGCAATCCATCTAGCACCTGCGCACAACCGTACTAAGAGAGTGAAGAGCCAACATATATATTTAAAGGGAGTAGGGCAAGGTGTTGATCTTTTGCTAAAACAAACGAGTGTTTGTTACAGTATTTTCACTTTCCCTCTTGTTATGATGCAAGTTAAGTATAGTCTGAAAGGTGATTGTGATTGATAAACATAGGCACATAAAATGGTTGTTTTAAAATATGTTTGCTTTTTCAGTCTGTTCTTTGCACACCATTACAACTGTGGTTTTAAATACAATACTGAATACATGAACTGTAAAAAAAGTAACATTTGATCACTTCAAACATCGGTTCACTCGCACAGCTGCCAAATTGTTCCTGAACCACATGCGCTGTTAAACCTGTTGTGCAGGGAACGATGTGAGCCAACTAAGCATGTGTGTGGCACAGTGGCCTCAGAGCCCACACAGGGAAGCTCGTGTGGTGGAGGAGAGCCCAGGCATGGAGCTCCACCGTGAGGCCCAGGAGAGCATCGAGGTTGCACGGCACTATCAGCAGGAGCTCCAGTGCCGACTGGGCGAGCTCCAGAGGGCCATCAATCAGGTGTGAGGCCACAATGCCACCATCACCACCACCATCATCTCATCTCATTATCTGAAACCGCTTAATCCTATATAGGGTCACGGTGAGCCGGAGCCTATCCCGGAAACACAGGGCGTAAGACAGGAATACACCCAACGACGGGACGCCAGTCCATCGACCACCATCATCACTAACCTCATTGTCAGGGATGGCGCAATAGCAGGGTGGTGACGAAAATGATATGTAATTGCGGAGCATCGAAACAAACAATCGATCGCTTGGTAAATTCATGCCCACAATAATTCTTCCCTAGAGGACTGCATGGAATACACTGTCTTATGAAGCCACTGACTGGATCTCGAGTTTAGACATCAATATATGATTGATACACATTTCATCCATATGGAAGAAGAGTGGTACTAGTGGTAACACTTTTGGCTCAGAGCAAGAATTTATTAATGATTCCTGACTTGGGCACCCTTTATGTATGGAGTTTGCATGCCCCGCTTCTGAATGGGATATCCTCTGGGTGGTGTTTCTTGTTATTGCTTAAACTTACAAAATGTAAGTGGTGTTGGCCAAACATTCCCCCTGCAGGTGTCATGCAGTGCAGGTTACAGCGTGCGGTGAGTGGCGTGTGTGTGCGGGAGAGTGAACGCCATGCATTTACTACGTTTTGCACATGAATTTGCATAAATTCTAAAAACCAATAGAATCACAGTAATGTAATGATGTAGGTTTTCACGGTTCGATGCATGATGATCGCTTCAAAAAGCTGCTGTCTCGGGACAGCCGCGTCGATCGCTCCCCCTCTCCCTCCATCGCGACGTTTCGCCTCACACGTTAGAGGCATTCTCAGGCGCCTGAGGATGCCTCTAACATGTGAGGCGAAACGTCGCGAGGAGAGGAAGCGATCATCGACGCGGCTGTCCCGAGAGAGCAGCTTTTCAAAGCGATCATCACGCATCGAGCCGTGAAAACCTACATCATTACAAACATGATATCTGCCAGAATATTGCAGAAAAATAGAAATAAGCCATTTAAGTCTGAGAAAAATATATTTGTCTCATCTCATTATCTGAAACCGCTTAATCCTATATAGGGTCACGGTGAAGCCGGAGCCTATCCCGGAAACATAGGGCGTAAGGCAGGAATACACCCGACGACGGGACGCCGGTCCATCGCCGGGCATTGCGGGACAATTTTAGTCTGCGAGCCAATCAACCTATCCAGGAGCATGCTTTTGGACTGTGGGAGGAAACCGGAGTACCCGGCGAAAACCCACGCGGACACGGGGAGAGCATGCAAACTCCACACAGAAAGGCACCGGAGCCGAGAGACTCGAACCCGGGACTTTCTTGCTGTGAGGCGTCAGCGCTAACCACTGCGCCACCGCGCCGCCGTAATATTATAAAGTAAAACATATTTTTAGCTCATGATCTAGCTGTGTTACTATTTTAATGAGCGACATTTATTGAATTGTAATAGCTATGCAGCCACATGTGGGTACCGTACAGTATAGTAATTTAAGCTGCTAGTCTATTTTATTCCACAGCAAGACCCTCTTAAAAAGTGTTCTGACTTCTCGTTCTCTGGGTGAATACGTAACCTTTCTTGTTCACTACTCTCAATCAAAAGCATTAGCAGCTGTTGGAGCAGCCCGTCATCATCAGCATTAGACGCTCTTTAAGTCCAACACTTTATGTAAATAATGAAAAACCATGTCATAATTGTTGTGATTCCCACTTTGTCCGACTCTTTAAGTCATTCGCCTAATCAACAATATGGTACATTCTGCTCGTGAGCTGGTTTATCTGTGCAAAAGCTGAGAGCATTGCACGTGCAATGTGGTGATTGCATGACACGCCTTCCAGGACTCTGTAAGGCCTTATAGGAATGTCTTCTTGCTGCTCGCAAGCAGCAAAGCAGCAGAAACATAAGCATTAGCAGCGACTGCGGCAATACCATGCGACCACGTCCTTTTTCGATGCACGCGCTCCTCTTGTCACACCCCCTGTCGCACCGCGTGTCGCACCGCGTGTCGCACCGTGTGTGAGGTCGTATGTTGTACTGCATATTGCACCATGTGTTGCATCGTGTATTATACCATTGTCACCGTGTGTCATACAGCGTGTCGTACAGCCTCAAACCGTGTTGCACCGCACCGAATGTAATACTGCCTGTCGCACCACGTGTCACACTGCGTCTCACCGCGAGATGCACCAAGTCTCACGCCACATGTCACAGCACGTGTTACACCGAGTCTCACACCGCGTGCTTCACAGCGCGTTGCAGCACGTGTCACACCGAGTCTCACACCGCGTGTCACACCGAGTCTCACACCGCGTGCTTCACCGCGTGTCTCACCGCGTGTTTCACAGCGTGTCACAGCACGTGTCATACCACGTGTCACACCGCGTGCTTCACAGCGTGTCTCACCGCGTGTTTCACAGCGTGTTGCACCACGTGTCACATCGCGTGTTTTACCGCGCCTCACCGCGTGTTTCACAGTGCGTTGCACCACGTGTCACACCGCGCGTCACACCGAGTCTCACACGGCGTCTTTCACAGCGTCACACCGCGTGTCACACCGCGTGTCTCACCGCGTCTCACCGCGTTTCACAGCGTGTTGCACCACGTGTCACACCGCGTGTTTCACCTCGTGTCTCACCGCGTGTCTCACCGCGTCTCACCGCACGTCACACCGAGTCTCACACAGCGCGTTGCACCACGTGTCACACCACGTGTCACACCGCGTGTTTCACAGCGCGTTGCACCACGTCACACCGCGTGTCTCACCGTGTTTCACAGCGTGTTGCACCACGTGTCACACCGCGTGTTTCACCTCGTGTCTCACCGCGCGTCACGCCGAGTCTCACACCGCGTGTTTCACAGCGCGTTGCACCACGTGTCACACCACGTGTCACACCACGTGTTTCACCTCGTGTCTCACCGCGTGTCACACCGCGTGTCACACCGCGTGTTTCACAGCGCGTTGCACCGCGTGTCACACCGCGTGTCACACCCCGTGTTTCACAGCGCGTTGCACCGCGTGTCACACCACGTGTCACACCACGTGTTTCGCCGCGTGTCATGGCAGGTGGAGGAGAGCGGTCGGCGCACGAGTGCCGAGCTGACGGCTCACTTCTCGGAGCTGGAGCGCGAGCTGACGGCGCGCCTGCGGGATCGGCGCGATGCGCTCCTCTCGGAGGTGGACGACCTGCGCCGCCACGGGCAGCGGCCTCTACTCGAGTGCCAGCGCCTGCTGCAGGCGAGCATCTCCACGACCGAGGAGTTGCTGTGGGAAGGTTGGCGACACTCACGGTGGCTTCGCTCGCATAGTGATGGTGGTAGGAAGCGGTGGTGTCGTGGTTGGCGCGATGTCCAACGAATATGGCGACCAGAATTTAATTCTTATGACGATTACCTGGCTTTCCAAATTCGTGCCTGGTACAATGTGTTAACATCACCACTTGGGAGTGAAAGGTGGCTGGGTGTGATGCTGGCCAAACCACCGTTTTGTGGCCAGGTGTGGTACTGCCAAACCATCGTTTTGTGTGGTGTCCTGGCCTTCAGGTGCTCACTCAAAACACTTGCCCCAAGAGTCTTTTAAAGTGACGATGGGGATCTTTGTCTTTGATTTTGATTGTGATCGCTTTACTGATCTGTTATTGATGGTGGTCATAACTTCATTGCTCTGGGGATGGTGATGTGGGTGATATTGAACGTAACATTTTAAATATATTTATTTATCATCAGGAGAAAAGGCATTGCAAACAGATCCAGAAGACAGAAATAAAGCTCTCCTGGACTTTTCAAAAAAATCTCTACAGATGCAACTGCACAGGTGGGATGCGACCCATCACTGAATTTTGTGTCACTGAGTGCGCGCATGGTTACTGCTGCAGAACCACCAATGCAAGTAACGCAGATCAATGAGCTGTGGGTTAGTTCACCACAGTCACATAGCCGTGCTGCCACATGTGAGCATGGCAGTGGCCAATTATTGGTTATGTTTTTATTCATGTTATTTTTCGTGTCTATGGCTGGGTGAATTGCAACTCCAGCGGCAGGATGGCACAGTGGTAACATCTGCGTCTCACAGAAAGAAATTCCTGCTCGAAGCAGTTTGATTCTCACCTTGTGTGCCCTTTTGTGTGGTATTTGTCTGTTCTCCTCTTGTCCTGTGTGGGTTTCCTTCAGATTCTCTGGTTTTCCCCATCAACTAAAAAACAGTCACTCATTAATGAATTGTCTGATAACATAATATACAATGTGCAGTGCCTAGCAAACATTGGCACCGGCTTACCACGTGGTTTCCTTTCTCCTCCCTGCCTCTCTGCTGTATCCTCGCACCTCTGAGTCATTCTCACTTGGTACGAATATCTTCAACATTGAACAAAAAATGTTTGGGGCGTTATAAATTGAAATTATTTCTATGAACTTATATGTCGATGTTCACAATATTAGCCAGGAGGTTACTGGTCATAATGCCAATGCTGCTGATGCTGTGTGGTGGTTTCGATGAGCAGCTTGCCGGAGGTGCCGCCGCTTGAGGATGTGCCGTGCCTGTCGGCACAGCTCGATCCATCGCTGCTGCCAGCGCTGTGCAGCCGCGTGGCAGAGCATGGCTCCCTGGCGACGCATGCACCTGTGCAGCTCTCAGAGCTGTGTGCACGCCCGGGTGCTGTGCTCGTGCGCTGGAGCGAGGTGAGCACGTTTACGCCAGGGCATCCACTGCGCCACTGCGTCTCCCACATGCCCGTATAATAATTCCGAGTAGAGAAATATGACGCAGGTGATTGAATATATAACACAGAATTTAGTGGTGTGTGTCAAAGATATTAGTATCGATTTTTCTAGTAGACTATGATAGTAATCTACAACTTAAACCCGTACATGTTCTTACCCTTGTGAAGGGAGACCAAAACGACAGATGCCAGAGGAACCGCAGAAAGGCGGTGTAGGCGGAAGGCAACCACAAGGAAAGCCGGCATTAACATATGCTAGAGACTGCGTCGTCTATATATTGACATGTTATTGGCAATAGAGGTTTGTTTTTTTTGCTATGGGAGGGAACCGGAGGACCCAGCGAAACCCATGCAGACACGGAGAAAACACACTCTCCATACAGAAAGATACCCTACTGGAAATCGAACCAGGGACTTTTTGCTGTGAGTGATCACTTCACCACCGTGCCGCAAGATAAGGGCAAGAGAAAGTTGGAGTTAATCGATTAACCCGAGCTTGAATGAAAAGCACCAGGATTGGGCATATGGAACATTTTAATCAATTTGCACTCCCTGCTATTATATACGGATTGCAAACATGAATTTTTATTAAGAAAAATTAACAAAAACCCAAGTGTGCAATGAAGTATAGAGATATGCACGTTTGAAATCACAAGCAAAGGTAACACTTGGTTTGAAGGGCACATGCAGAACACAGACACCATTTTGACTAAAGATATAAAGCTGGGTTTGGGCCAGACACGTCGACAGCGACAGCCATGGCACTAGAACATTATCGGGATTACATCCACAGAGCAAAGACATTGGCTCACGCGCACACATGAGGTGCATTCTAGTATCGCATGACCACGGGTGAGAGTGACAATTTGCGGGATGGTCTTGATATGGTGGCGGTTCATGGCCGATGATGCTGTCATGCCCATGCCCATCCCCCCCGTGCAGCTGGAGGATGCCACCGCCTCGGCACAGTACCGCTTGCAGTTCTGCCGCGGCCGCGCCACGCTGGACAGCGATGTTGGGAGCGGCGGCCCCGCATCAGTGTTCACGGACGCGTACTCTGGGCCTGAGCGCGAGTTCGCGCTAGTGCCCGTGGACGTCGGCGCTGACGTGACGTTCCGGGTGTGCGCACGCCACGGTCCTAAATCCGCGTGGAGCCCCTGGAGCGTCCCGCTGCTGGGTGGAACCCACCTCCACCCGTACGGTACAGCCCCACGGAGCCACAGGAGCCATAGGGGCCGATGGGGGCAACGCGCTAGGGGAAGATGCAGCCCAAACGTGGAAGAAAAATTGTGCGTTCACGTGGCTTCTGTAAACTTTTCCATCGTGCATTTGGTCTCAGGAGTATTTAATGTCATGATAATGCCATGATTCAAGCCGCAGCACAATAATTTGGCCAATTTCTTGCAGGGTAAGTACTTGCTAGCAACACAACGTTATACACAAACAAATTTATATTACATTTGCTATACTGATCCCTATTGACTCATGTTATAGACGTTAGCACAAGAACTAATTTAAGAATGGTTTCAATTTTGGAAACCATTCTTAAATTGTGTAGCTGCAAGCGCTGTGTCAGTGAGAACAATGAAGTTTTCAGTGTCTCGCCTGCTTGCGCACGTCTCCTTGACACCGCCTACTGATATCATTGTCTCTCATCTCATCTCATTGTGTGAAACCACTTAGTCCTTTACAGGGTCACGGTGAAGCCGGAGCCTATCCCGGCAGACATAGGGTGCAAGGCAAGGATATACCGACGATGGGACGCCAGTCCATCGCCGGGCACTGCGGGGCAATTTAGCCTGCGAGCC
>JAZEWT010000003.1:17803518-17815135 GCA_036362905.1 Mordacia mordax
ATCTGAACCCAGATTGGAAGGGATCGAGCAGGTCATTATTGAGGCCAAGTTTCTGAAGTTACATGGCCACTGCTTAAAAAGGAATAGTAAATTGGAGGTGGGTCGATAATAATCAGGAATGTTGCAATTGGGGCTGGGTTTTTGAGCAAGGGGTTAACTGCGGCCCATTTCAATAGTGGGGGAAACACGCCAGAGCAAAGTGAGTTGTTGAAGCGATTAGTGATGAAGGTAGCAAGGGATTTGAAGTTGCCTGGATGAGTTTGGATGGGAAGGGGTCCAAGGAGTAGCTTGTAAGCTGAGATCTGGTAACGAAGAAACAACAGATTCCGTAAACTTGGAAAATTCCAAGAGTTTTTACATCAGCTTAGAAGAGGGAATAATTGTTGTGGTAGTTGATGGAGGTTTAGACTAGATAGAGATGCGGTGGGCTTTGATTTTGTCCGTAAAAAAACTGAATCAACTAATCTGCCTGGTCATTATTAATGAAGAGAGGTGAGGGTGCAAGGCTTAGTGGATGAAGGCGCCGATGGATGCATGCGCTGTCACCAATGGTAAGCTGTGATGCGAAACAACCGGAAAGTGGCTGAATATCATCAAACAAGTCGAGTCTCGGCAGGCCTCCACTGAGATCTCCGCTTGAAGGTCGTCACACTCTCCCTCCCCCTGATGGAGAAAGCAGACGTCCTCAGAGTTACCAAATTACACTCGACTTTCCGACAGCAACCAATTCAACGAAGACGAAATATGGCCCCATCGAGCGTAGCAAACCAGCCACCTGAATTTCAAAAACCTTCCAAACCCAGCTCAATACCTGCGCCTTCCCTTGACTTCACTTTGAGATGGAAAAAAAATTGTCTTCCCTTTGGGGCTCCCAACACACGCCCAGTGCAGGCCCCGTTGCAGGCCTCCTCTTAGCCTGGGCTTTGCATCAAGGCTTCCCTCGGGGCTCCCAGCATGGGCCCCAGCGCAGGCTCCAGCGCGGTCCCCTCTTAGCGCGGGCTTTTGTACCAAAGCATCCTTACGGGGCTTCCAACTCCTCAACAGCTGGGGAAACTTCGGAGCAAGGCTTTCGCTCCGGGGCCTCCTCTCCCTATGCCTCCAGACGCTGCTACAGCTGTTGTAGCAGCAGCGAAGTGCCTCTCGCTGTGGCCCCCACCACCACCGCTGAGTCTCGCTGATTCCGCCCATCCCGGGCTGTGTCTCATCCCAGCATGGACGTTGCTCCCAGCTCCTGGCATCTCTCTTGGCTCCACAACTCGGACCAGGGTCGTTCTGGAATAGATAACGGGTGCTCCAGAATCCTGGTCTTTTGGCTCCATGATCTGTGTCTGCCTGACACATGCTGTTGGGGTTTCACTATGCCCTCCCTTGCCAGCACCCTCTCCTCCAGGCTTAGCTGGTCAGCCAGCCACATACCCAGGATGTGGCTCATCATTTCCCTGGCTCCCCAGTGAGCCAGGGCCGACTTGAGCAGGCCCGCTCCCCCGGTGCATTGTGCTGTGCCCGAGTTTCTCTCTTAGGGCTCTGCTGTCCGCTGCGCGCCATCCCACTCTCCGCTTTGCGTGCCTCGGGTCGATCGTGTCTTCGATCCCACAACTGCCACCATTGTCATGAGTCCGAGATGATGTTGAACTCGAGACTTTTAATTTAAGAAACATTAAAAACACCACCTGTTACGGTAACTTTAAAATGCTTATACCAGGGGTAACTTTTAATGGCTTACACCATAGCTGGGTAACGTGGGTTATTACTGGAAGATGTTGGGTTCCTGACTGCAGCGACGACCTTGCCTTCCGTCTAATGTCGCTATAAATAACCTTACTCAGTCCCACCCCTCAGTCCTCCCCTTCTCTGCCTTATGCCCACCTGGCACTGGCCTTGGCCAATCACGGTTCCTCGGAGTGAAGTGCGAGTGCATTTAGCCCTCCTTCCTCTGCGTGAGCTCTTACCAATGGGAAGCAGTGGTGGGAAACAACCCGGAAGTTGTGGGAAACCATCCAACTAGTTGTGTTTCAACAGGCCTCTACTTAGGCCTCTGTTTTCAGGCTGTTAACAGATGTGTGAGACTTGCTTTCCACAGCTGTTCTTTGGGGATAGCAGTGTCAACAGTTCTTTGGTCTATCCTCCACGACGTTTCACCTCCCACGATGATTTCCAGCAACACGCGAGGCAAAACCTAGCGAAGCGGCAAGCAGCAGCCTTTGGTATAATCATGCCAAGTGACAGCTATTGAAGGCAATGATACTAAATCACTGCTCTCTATTAGAACGTAGGAGGTCTTACAACACGGCTCACCGTGCCGCTTCCTGAACCTGCATTCAAGCTCGAGAGCTTCGTTATTACATATTGTATTTTCCTTCCACTGCGTCCACTGATAACATTCTGTGGTGCCCACAGGAGCAGTGTTCGTCAATGGCAGGGAGATGATCAACCAGCTTCCGCCACTGACGCTCGGCTCGGCCGTCACATTCGACTGCGAGCGTGTCACGCCCTGCAAACTACGCGTGGCCATTGGATGCGGTCGCCAGGAGGTGCTGGTGGACTGGCCGTTTGGCGAGCCAGTGCCCTCTTTGTACCTTGCCTGCCGCTTCAACAGCCCGGGCTGGAAAGTGCTGGCCTACTGATCCTGCGCCAGCATGGCTGGTATTTAAAGACATGCAGCCCGAGGCACAGTTAGAGCAGTTAATCCTGGATGCCTTCTTAAAGAAGCCTGCAGATTCCGAGAAGGAAGAGGATTAGCCACAGCCTGACCCATTCTCCTAGCAGTAGCTCCTGTATAGAGTATGAATGTTAAAGATATTATTCATACCCTAATTAAACCCACGTATAGCGCTCATAGGTATAAAAAAAACAATACAACTCGATAATACATGTCCTTTGGAACTATGCTAAAGCGGTTTGCTGTAACACTTGTTTCCTATAGCGCTCGGATAACCAGGAATGCATCCCCAGTGCTAGATGAGGATTGCCCGTATATGTCCATACCTTCTTTCCCCATGAAGCATTCGCCAATAATTTGTATAGCAGCCTGAGATGTGGACCGAATGTTAATGCTGAGGCTGACGGCGGTGTCAGCTGTTGTTCATTAGACTTTAGGAGCGGACTTTAATAAGCACTTTAGTGATGTCATTGCAGTGGTCGAGCCACACAGTCATGATGCCACAGTTGTGACAATCTCTGTGCTCATGACCATAACTGCGCACTTGCATCAATCCACGGTGCTCAGCCCCGGTATATGTCTGTAAGAGATGTGTGTGTTAATTTCAAGCGGGTTGAAACTTCAACACAGGAGAACCAATAGGGTAGAGGTAGAGCTCACCCGTTATACCGTGAACTGGGGCCTTCATATCTCCCCGTGTTCACATCCACAAATCCCCTTTCTGTTCAAACTTCTTCTGACGTGACCGAGAAAACCACCCTTAAAGGGTGCACTTTTTATGAGCAGGGGCAGTGGTTAGGAAACAAATATTGTTGGGCTCTAAAACTTTTATTTTATACATAGCTTCGTGTAAGCCTGTGATCCACTCTTGTGTTTAAAATAAAACATTTATTTACTTTGTTAAAATGTTACGTTTCACCTCTCACGCTGGAGGCATCCTCGGTCTCCGTTTAGCTGACGGTACCTCCCAACATGGGAGGGAAAATGTCCCAACGACATGGCCATCCCAAAAGAATGGCTTTAGAAAGCAATCATCGTGCATCGAGTCATAAAAACACTTCAGAACATTGTTTATTTTTATGATTCAGGCCAGTGATACTCTAAACACGATTCAGTGACCGAGAGAGGTGGTGATGTTACCTCCCAGCATCTCCATGCCACAGTGACCTGTGGGCAATTCTACAATAGGGCCTGCCCTGGAACTGGGGGATCACTAAAACATAGCGTTTGTAAACTCATATTTTCATTGCAGTTGCATTGCCATAGTTACTCCCCTAAGTTCAACTTCAAGGACATTACTAAACTAAGCTCATCATGTCGGTTTTGTAGCATATTATGATTCATCGTTGAGCTTTGAATTAAGCCATGTAATGTTCTGGCCATATTTATATCATTAAGATGGTACAGATGTAAGTTTTCACGGTTCGATGCATAATGATTGCTTCGAAAAGCTGCTCTCTCGGAACAGCCGCGATGGAGGGAGAGGGAGTGATCGACGCGGCTGTCCCAAGAGAGCAGCTTTTCGAAGCAATGATCAGAAGCACAGCAATTCTATAACAAAAAGGGATTTCAACATTTAACCTCAAGTATGAACGCCCTTTTTCCCATAGCCATTTAAATTTGCACATCACAATTTATTGTTCACAGAATTTTCCCTGTCCATGGAGGGTGGTTAAGACACGAGAGGGCCAATTAGGGAAGGGCCCAGACTGTAGATCCTTATGGAGCACGGGCACATGAACCCAGGCTATGCTATTAATAATGATATTAACCCTCGAACTGGGCGGCGCGGTGGCCCAGTGGTTAGCGCTGACGCCTCACAGCAAGAAGGTCCCGGGTTCGAGTCTCTCGGCTCGGGTGCCTTTCTGTGTGGAGTTTGCATGCTCTCCCCGTGTCCGCGTGGGTTTTCGCCGGGTACTCCGATTTCCTCCCACAGTCCAAAAGCATGCTCCTGGATAGGTTGATTGGCTCGCAGACTAAAATTGTCCCGCAATGCCCGGCGATGGACCGGCGTCCCGTCGTCGGGTGTATTCCTGCCTTACGCCCTGTGTTTCCGGGATAGGCTCCGGCTCACCGTGACCCTATATAGGATTAAGCGGTTTCAGATAATGAGATGAGACCCTCGAACTAGGCCATTCCTGGGGCAACATACTTCGATTACCCGTGCTGGAGAAACCACATGGTGAGAGTGGTATCTAGATCCAGAAGCTACATGTGTCAAGTCCACATATAAAGATTAAACCAGTCCCTGCTTCAGCCCACTTGAATTGTTTTTTTGAAAACCAGACATAGGGTGTGCAAGAAATCCCATGAAAACAGAAGTGCCTTGGCTAGGAGAATCCAGACGTGAGGATGTGTCCACATTGAGGTTCAGGCAGCTAGGACTGAATATGCATGAGCATGGGGAGGTGAGATGAGACTTAAATATGAGCGCTTATCTTCATTGCATTAATGGTATGGTTTTCCATGACTTGAAACCGATTTCAGAAATGTACCAGCTTCTGATTGGAACGTGTCAGATGGGTAGGACCATAGCCTCAAGGCAACCCATCACAAAACAAGTTTACCCCAAATCAAATTCCGCTGGGTCTTGATGCATTTTAAGAGCTCCTATATTGTAATAATCGTTGAAGGTTCCTTCAGTAATTTAACCACATTACAGTGCCTTCAAACAATCAACCTTTCCAAATACATGGCACTAATCATTCACTGCTTTAGGTGAGTACACCAAATTGGGGTGGTGGTTGTAATGCACTTTGGATTTTAAAGTTACTGATAATCAAATTGCAGTGTTTTAGATGGCCTCCAGCAACTAAGAACAATCTGCAATGAGACTCTGTGCAAGCACTAACTTTTTATTCAGCGAAATGTGGTTGGTTGTCAGTACTAGTTATAAATGTACGTTCTCAAATGTGTGAACTTGTACATTTAAATGTGATTCATCACCACGCAGCAATTGTGTAGGTGCTCGGTGACTGCTGGTTTGAATTTTTCAACAACCCTGCATGATCGATGATTAGTTTGGCTGTTGATAGAAATTATCCTTTCTCGACTACAAAAAAAACTTGTCAGCACCCTCCTGAAAGGGAGTGAAGATTCGGCAAAGTTTTTCTTGTTAAAAAGGCGTAATTTAAAATTTACGTTTGTGCTGCTGCACAGTCTTTTCAGTGCGGTCCTTGCATTGACCCTAGTCTGCACTAACGTGTGGTTGGAATTCTGTTTGGCTTTGTGGTTGGAATTGAAGCTGTGTTTCGTCAAACCTGCTCTCCTGCAGGTCCAGGGTACAGGAGCCTTCTACGGTGCAAGGTTTGTCAGGGGAGTAGTCCACCACTGCCAGGCTGATTCCCAAATGTAGATTTACGTTCGGAAGACTTACTCCGAGAGCTGTGCCAATGACTTTAGTAGCCATGTTGGGCGTTCTTGGCTGTGCATGCCTGTCATCCAGCACTGGTGGATCACAAAACGTGAAACCTCTTGTAGGCGTGGAAGTGCCTTACCCTTGGCGTGCCAAAAGACGGTGGTACAGAAGAGTGTATCTCCCTCATATGCCTCTAAGTAATTTTATAAGGTCGAGTGAATACTGTGCGGAGCGTTACAAATTTTATATTATTTTGTTGATTGGTTTGCTGAAAATCACCATAAAATTGTGTTAACTTGGTGTATGAAACGAAACATTTGTATGTTGGGATAACTGGAGTGAAACAAATGGAGATGCTTGCATTGCCAAATTATGCTATAGTATGCACGTATTTTCCAGAAGGTTGATATTGCAATAACTCCCAATGGACCATCAATTCTGCTTTTGGTACCTTATAGAAATAATATTCCGAAGTACCTCGGCGGGATAGGCAATTCCAGATGTAGAGGTGCAGGGTGACATGACTGCCCGTATCTGCACATGGAGCGATTAACAATTGTCTCATCAACATAGCCACACTACAGTATATGAATGCCAAGACTTTTAAAAACACTATCATCGACAAACATCGCATTTATTTCAGTACATCAGTCGTTGGATTATTTTGGTGAACCTTTCAACTGTGAGTAGTGGTACGATGAGCGGCATCACTGGTACGTTTCAGTGCTGACCTTTAAGTGTTGGCCATTTGTATGGATCGCACCTAAATGTGGCATTCGTACCCAGTCCCACTCTTGCTTTACAAATGTCTCGTCAGCGTCGCTTTGCTTAAACTAGCATTGGATGAGGCTCGACTCCACTGGCGGACCGAGTCGGCAGTGGAGATGGACTGCAATTGATGACTTCCAACGAAGTGGTACACACGTAATATCGCCAGAAGAATTCTGGGCTGAGCGAATCTGGGAGATTTAATCTCTGATTGTGAATTTAGCGCTGTAACCACCGTGCCGCAGTAATTGTTCAACACGTTGCTATGACAATTGGCGATGTACCCCAGCAAGATTTTTTACATTTTCTTTATTTTAACCTTTCAGCTGCTAAAGGTGGAATTGTCAAATGCGTATATGTAATAACATAACCTTGTATTGGACTCAAAGTTTGTTTGTTGTTGTTAACTTTGAGTTTTGTAAATAATTGAAAATTGTACATTTCAAAATGATGTAGGTTTTCACGGCTCGATGCATGATGATTGCTTCGAAAAGCTGCTCTCTCGGGACAGCCGCGTCGATGGCTCTCTCGCGAGGAGAGGAGAGAGAGCCATCGACGCGGCTGTCCCGAGAGAGCAGCTTTTCGAAGCAATCATCATTGTACATTTCATTTCTAGTATGATGCATGATTTTTCTATTCAGAATGGGTGTTAATTGAGTTTGTTGTAACCTTTTTATATCAAATGTAATTCATGCGACAACATGTCATTGAGCATTATTAATGTACATTAAAGTGTGAACATTGGTTCCCAATACTTGTGCTTGGTCCCTGTCAGTGCAAATAGCATTCGACAACAGCTTTCAGTGTCTATTGTAAAATAGATGTCGGTCTCCCAGATAGTTTTGCCAGACTCGTGGGGCAAGTGCCCCAACGGTGTTACGCATTTCAATAATCTTGGCAATAATGTGCATGACGCATGCAACATCCCAACCTGTGGATGACAGTCATAGTGCAGGTTGGGACGGCAACTGTTTCAGACAAGACGTGGTGATGCAGTAAGAGGCATTGGTGATCATAACTTGCTAATGAGTTCTAATTATGATGACCCGTCCACAGTTGTCTGTCACGGCATCAATGCAAGCTGACAGGTGATCACATTTGGTCAATCGTTAAGACCAAACACAAAAGGGCCACAGTGCGTGTTTGAGGAAATGCAGAACGCATTCATTTTGAAAATCACCTGTGTGGAAGCTCATCTCATTGTCAGAACCGCTTAATCCTGTACAGAGTGGCGGTGAGCCAGAGCCTATCCCGGCAGACACAGGTTGCAAGGCAGGGATATACCCACGATGGGACGCCAATCCATCGCCGAGCACTGAGGGCAATTTAGTCTGCTAGCCAATACACCTATGCAGCAGCATGTTTTTCGGACTGTGGGAGGAAACCGGAGTGCCCGGCGAAAACCCACGCGGAGATGCGGAGAGAACTCGCAAACTCCCACAGAAAGGCACCCGAGCCGAGATTCGAACCCGGGCCCTTCTTGCTGTGAGGCGACAGCGCTACCCACTGGGCTACCGTGCCGACCCTACAATGATTTTTATCTCTTGTTTTATGTTCTCTGATTTATAACCATTATTTTACTTTTTTATTGATCTTCTTTGATGTTGTTGACGTGCCGTTCTCTCCGCAGCCATTCATGTGTTGTTGTGACGCACCCTTCTCGCCACAGCTCTGTGCAGCGCTTTGTGACCCTCGGGTGAAAGGCGCTTTAGAAATGCAAATATTATGATTGTAATTTAAAAGTAAAATGTTTGAGTGTACATGTTTGAGTGGTCAAACAAACACAGCACTTCACATTCCTTACATTTTCCTCGTAGTGCAGTATTCTACTGCTAACCTGCTTCATTTTCGCTCTCGCCTGCAAGGAAGGGTCCGTCAAGAGAAGAGGACATGTACTCACCCGGTTATTTAGCGGACGCTCAAGAGAGACTCAACTGCCCTCCTGCTGTGGGGCAGAAAACCGGAATAGATAAAATAGCGACCCGTCGACGCCAGTTTCTCAGCGATGTAATGCAAAGCGTTATACGTGTAGCGCACAATGGTGGAGTAGCGCGTTTTGCCGTTATCTCGGCAGCTCCAGGGGCAGGGGTCACGGATTCTGTCTATGAAAAGCGTGACGCTGCTTTGGGGCCCCCCTCCCGTGGGACACGGGGATGGATAGACGGCCACGAGGAGACGTAGGCGTCCAAGCGGAACTGAGACTCCATCTCCCGATCCCTATCGCGGCTGTCGATGAGCAGCTGTCACTTCAGCGCGAAGGAGCGACGTCCGTCTATGAGCGCGTGAGCCAGCGGAACGAGCAGCTGCTCGATCGACACGGCACTCGACGACAGAACCGCGGCTGCTTTCTTGACAAAACAATAGCCGATGCAAATCGAGCGTGGTCTTCCGTAGCACCTTCACACGTGGAATGATGTTTACCTGTTTGCGGTGCTGCAATAAGAACTACATTTGCTGGAGAAATGGTGATATTTGCACTGCTGGAGCGCTATGGAGGGATCATGTCAACAGCAACATCAGCATAGATCAATTTAGTCAACGAATGACTATAAATAAGTGAAGGATATCTAAGAAAAATATACATTAAAACAAATGAAATACAATTTAACGTTTTGTTAATGTTCATACACCGCATATGTGAATATTACATGTTTGCGTTTTTAGACGCACAATGTCTAAAATGGAAAAACGTAAACATGCCGACTGTGCCTGGTGGTTATTGGTCAGCTTAGAAATGCACAGCCGTTCGCTAGTGTTTTCGTGACTGTAACCACGCTGTTGTCACACTGACAAACCTGCGTCAGCATGTGTTCAACTCCAATACTACTGATTATTTGGTGACGCTGAGTTGACAGTGATATACAAGTGCAGGTAACAAAACAACAAACCTCAACACGCTCATCAACAACAACACTTTCTTCAGAATGTGCTATTGTGTATTATCTGTGACGTGCCAAGCAACGCCCCTTCTTCATAGCACACAGAGAGGCCAGGGAGTTATAATACGGGTTAAAGACAACACTGAATAATTTGGGGTGTGATGGAAATTTCATCCATCCATCATCCATTGTCATGCCGCTTATACGGGTCGGGGTCACCGAGGTAACAGGCGTAGCAAAGCAGCCCAGACGTACTTTTTCCGAGCAACTTCCTCCGGCTATTAGCGGAGAATTCCAAGGCGTTAACAAGCCAGCTGAGAGATATAATCTCTCCAACGGGTCCGGGATCTGCCCCGGAGTCTCATCCCTGTTGGCCGTGCCCAGGAGGCATCCTTATCAGATGCCTGAGCCACCTCAATTGACAGCTTATCCCAGCAGCCACAGGGCACAAGGCAACGTTATATCCAGGTTTGGATGCCAGTCTATTGCTTTGCGCTTGGACAATTTAGTCAGTAGGACAGTTAACCCATAGGCAACGGCATGTCTTTGCAAATGAAGGAAACATATCAGGCGAATACCCACGCAGACACGGGCTGAACATGCAAACGCCATACACAACGGCTCTCGAGCATGGTGGCACAGTGCTGTTGTGGTGCCAAGCTCCGCGCAGTGCCAGGCTATGTGCACCCGGACACCCACACCAATTGATCGGGCGGGCCGAGAGTGGGTCACAATGTGATGGGGTGGGGGGGTGTCGTGCGTGATGAGCGGTGACGGGTTCCGAGCGGTGCCAGGCTCTGTGCACCTTGACACACGCCCAGAGTATGATTCAGGTCGAGCGTGGGTCGAGCGTGATGGGTGAAAATTAGGTCACAGAGCTGTTGCTGAGGGGGGAGTGGGGGGTAGCCGTGGTCACGTGTGAGCACATGTCATTGCAGCCAAAGTCCCTCTCAGAGCAATAGATTTATTATTATATATTCAAACATTCTTAGTTTCTGGGTAATTACATTCAGTTTGTTTTAGCATGTCAAGGAGTTAAAAGTAAAAAAAACATGACACGAGTAGCTGGTAATATGTGATGATATATGATTCATACTGTGCCTAAGTGCATCTTTACGCAAAGTCAAAATCTGACCTAACGGTCACGTGGTCCAGTGTCGTTTCGAATGAGGGGAAGGTCACTGCTGAACTTGTCGCAGCCTTGATGCCTTCAGATATGGCTACTATAAGTTTATTTGCCTTTTCATTTTGTGCATTGTTACGTTGGTCATTTTGGGCGTTGTGTGTCGCTGAGATCTAGCATCCAGAGTTTGTAAACTCACGGGAAACTTTCTGCTGTAAGAATAAACATTTGTCTCTTTCCCTGTGTGAGTGCCTACTTAAGGCCCTTTTCAAATTCCACGTCAGTGGGTTGGAATTGCAACACCTCCTGGGCGCTTGCGTTGGAAGATGTTGAGTTAACCGACTTGGTTCCATGTGAATTCAAAGTTTGACTAAGATATGGGGAATTTTGTACTTTGAAATTGTTGTTACCTCTCCAACGAAAGAAACCAGCTTAAACTGTTGGAACTAGCTATACAATTGTGTACCTTACGACATATCATTCTTGGGAATATAGGAGCACATTTTCTCTCTAGGGGGTCTCGTAATCCTGAAAATACAGTATGTATTTCATAGCTAATTTAGATAGGCATTTCACAAGTTGACGTGACTTCGATAATCCTAATGTGACGTACATATTTTAAAATACCATGCCAGTGCAGTACTCACAAGCAGTCTTGCACAATCCACGATTGCACGAAAACCTCCCCAAGCCATTGCTCTCTCGCGAACCCATAGTGCATGGAGGGTCTCCTGCAGGCAGGTTGTCTGCTTTTGGTGACCACCCACCCGATCGTTAGTTTTGAAGTATCAACCACGGTGTTTGCGCCTGCTGCCTGGAATGCCCATCCC
>JAZEWT010000003.1:17900656-17916439 GCA_036362905.1 Mordacia mordax
GGGGGTCCTGATCTTTGATATTCTGTTCGAATTTAAAGTGTTGTGCCAACACTATTGCTGACTAATAGGTGACATCACGTTTGTTGGGAAAAGCGATGAAGTAATGCCATGAAAGTGTTGTCACAGCCTGCAATGTTATAGTTTTGTATCCGGACTGACAATGTATTGGAAAGTCCGATTTTTCTCATCTGGGCTTACTATTTTGACGAACCGGAATTATACGACAGTCAAGAGAGTGCCCCTAATGATTTCGCTTGCAGAGAATTGTGGAGTGCATGCTCGGTTCTTCACCCGAGCACGTTCTGCCGCTTGTTTCCGTCTGCTGGAACGGTCCAGAGTGAGATTCTGTCAAACCTCACCCCATGCTCAATTACAGGATCACGCTCACCGTGGGCTGCCCTTCCACCCCACGACTTCGATTGAAGGGAGGTTGTGCCTCATTAACAAGAGCAATGCATGCTTTTATTTTCAATGATGCCACCATTACCTGTCAACCTGGTTCTGGCCTGTGGCCTAAATGAAAACAAACACACAAGCCAATGCTCACTGAAGGTCTCCTCTCATGCCGTGTCAGTCGCACGGGTTGTTTGACCATACTTCACCACCCTGGTCAGTGTGGGTTGGTATTTGAGGGCAAAGTACTGATTCAGATATGACTTGCCGTTGCTGTTAGCCATGGCTGGGAATCAATCTCTGGTCACTGGGTTGATAGTGCTGTGTACTAGCCACGGCCCAACTACTCCGTATTTCTCCTATTCTTAAGTTACAATATCCCTTTCTCATTCCTCGTGAAATCCACCGGCCAGTAATCTTGGCCAATCTGTCAAAGTCTGTTTATTTTTTTTTATGAAGAAATCGCTTTGATGGTCATTGTTCCGATACTTGCCAACCATACAGAATCGATTGTACATTTGGCAGAGCAACAAAGCCAGCCAATGACAGCCCATGTGAACACATGATGCGCATCATGAGGTTTTCTATAAGACATGTGGCTGGTTGATCAATCTCGAAGATTCGGGGATATTTTGTTGCCATTTACTACCCATGTGTTAAATTCTACAAGAACCCAAGCTCTTCACTTTGCGATTTTAGGTGTCAGACGTTGGATTAGTCCGCTTTATTTTACACACGTTATTGCCCTGATTTATTTAAGATATACCATTACAATGCATTGAAGTTATTGTATAATGCGTTAATTCATAACCATATATTCTATCCAATAACAGAGAACTTAGCTTGTAACTCGAGTGTTTAGTATGTTTAGGCCAAATGGCAATACAGTAAGGGATCGCCAATGGACCCTACAAAACGCAGTATATTAGTTGCATATAAACAGCACAATTTACCGACAATAGCGTAAACAAGGGACTGACGTCGGTTTCGAAATACTAATTTAAATTAGTTGGTAGATCGGGGGTGGGACTCGAGTAGGTTTATTTCAATTCTAATATGAGAGCAAGACAATGGAAGCCTTTCAGAGGGAACCCCACGCCTTCCGTTGTCCGTGGGAGGGAGTGACGGGGGAAGAGTGACTCGACATAAAACATGAATTAATTTCTTCTTTTATGTCCTCAAATGTGTTGCTACTATTTGACTTTCAGTTGGAACTGTCCTGATGTTGCTGACATGCTGTTCTGTCTGCAGCTCGGATTTTGTAACAAAAAAAAACTCTTAAAAAACGTTATTGCCGATTTACCGTTCTTATCTCGTACTTGACGTGCCGTTCTCGCCGCAGCTCTGTGCAGCGCTTTGTGACCCTCGGGTGAGAGACGCTATGAAAATACAATAATTATTATTATTAACATTGCAAAGTGAAAGTGCTATGAAGACGGGCCAATGCCTAAAAAACATCCCCTATTATCCTTTTAAAGATAGACGGTGTTGATAGACGCATGGGTGACATTTGTGCCCATGCAACAATGCCGATGCAGAGTCGCAAAATAATAATTTGTTTATCTGAAAATAGAGGGGCGGCGCGGTGGCCCAGTGGTTAGCGCTGACGCCTCACAGCAAGAAGGTCCCGGGTTCGAATCTCTCGGCTCGGGTGCCTTTCTGTGTGGAGTTTGCATGCTCTCCCCGTGTCCGCGTGGGTTTTCGCCGGGTACTCCGGTTTCCTCCCACAGTCCAAAAGCATGCTCCTGGATAGGTTGATTGGCTCGCAGACTAAAATTGTCCCGCAATGCCCGGCGATGGACTGGCGTCCCGTCGTCGGGTGTATTCCTGCCTTACGCCCTGTGTTTCCGGGATAGGCTCCGGCTCACCGTGACCCTATATGGGATTAAGCGGTTTCAGATAATGAGATGAGAGATGAAAATAGACTGCAGCAGAAGAAGCATAACTTTTCTAGCATTAACCATTATGCAAAGCTTTCATTGATTTCGCCACCAGTAACAAAAATGGGTGCTGCGAGAGGAATTTCACCACAAATTATAAAATTGCAAATTAAATGTGATCGCAATGTCGAAGTTAATCGGCACCGAGCTGCGGGCGAGCGCAAGTGACAATGGATAGCGTCGGGTTTTGCCGTATTCAGTTCAGGACCATTCATTATTATCTCATCTCATCTCATTGTCTGAAACCGCTTTGTCCTATACAGGGTCACGGTGAGCCGTGACCCTGTATAGGACAGACACAGGGCGCAAGGCAGGGATACACCCACGATGGGACGCCAGTCCATCGCCGGGCACTGCGGGGCAATTTAGCCTGCGAGCCAATTAACCTATGCAGCAGCATGCTCTTGGACTGTGGGAGGAAACCGGAGTACCCAGCGAAAACCCACGCGGACACGGGGAGAGCATGCAAACTCCACACAGAAAGGCACCCGAGCCGAGAGATTCGAACCCGGGACCTTCTTGCTGTGAGGCGACAGCGCTAACCACTGGGCCACCGCGCCGCCCAGCATTCATTATTATTACCAACTTAACCCTGAAGAGGGTCGCGGGGGGGGCGGAGTCTATCTCGGCCAATCGAGGCGCAAGGCGAGGAAATAGCCGGAATGTGACGCCAGTATATTCCACGATGTTTTGGGGCAATTTACTCAGCAGGCCAATTAACCTAGGCATCAGCACGTCTTGTGGACGGTGGGAGGAAATCGGAGTACCCACGCGTGCACGGGGAGGGAGAGAACACGCAAACTCCACACAGAAAGGCACCCAATCGAGAATCAAACCCGGGTCCTTGCTGTTGTGAGGAGACAGAGCTTTCCACTGTATCCCCCCCCACCCCCTTGCCACCAGTATCAGCACCGCTTAATCCTGTACAGGTCACGGGGGCCGGAGCCTATCCCGGCAGACACCGCTCGCTTTGCAAGCACAATGCACATATGTCATAAAAACGTAGTCTTCCGGTATCCCGAGTTCACTTGGGGTTGAACGACGGAGGGGATTCGTCGCAATATTCAGTGTGCAGGAGAACTCCGCGACGACGTGGGGTGGGGGAAGTTCTGTTCAACCGGCTGCACGCGCGGCTCCTCTGTGAATATTCTCATTTTTTTTGTTTTTCTGCCGAAAAAGTGCGGTTTATCAAAGATAAGCGGAATAAGAGGCATTCATCCTGTAGTTTTAACCGTGCCACCTACTGGGCCGTGGAGAGCTTAGCCAAATGGGCCAAGTGGGCCGTCAGGTACAAAAAATTGCGAGCCCCAGTTTTTAAGAGATACCCAGACGTGGGAGCGAATCCCAGGAATGGGAAACTGCAGCACAGCAAACCGACTCGGATATTCGTGTGATAAATTCACTTGTGGTGCAATAGCTCTCCGCTGCGAAATATGAATGTGCGACGCAGGATTGCCTGCCTTTTCAGTTTCGATCCTGAAGAAGGTTCGAGGAGGCGGCACAGCGCGGAAACGTAGCAGATCGCTGTAAATTAATTCCCGTGACACGGACGGTCCATTAAAACAACTGGTGTGCAGGCGGTGAAGGTGGCTCTCAAGTGCTAAGCCACAACCTGGCCACAGTGGTGACACGACCTGAAGCCGTGGATCAAATCCTCAGCGTGCACCCGAGTGCTCATTGATATTGGTACGGAATATGATTACCTGTCACTGCACATGGAGTCATTATGGTAATTTACAATTGTAAATTAGCCGCGTTCAAGTCGTCTCAGCAATGAGCGTGCTAACTGAAAATAATTCATCACTCCTTGTTTTTGGTGGTGTTCGCGAATGTAATTTCTTCCTCCTGATGCCCACTTGACCTTTTGCTTATGCCAATAATCGCTCCCACCTTTTGATTGTCGTTCGCTTTGTACTTTAATGCTTGTAACTGGTGCATTTAGTGATGATTGCTTCGAAAAGCTGCTCTCTCGGGACAGCCGCGTCGATCGCTCCCTCTCCTCGAACGTGTGAGGCGAAACGTCGCGAGGAGAGGAGAGAGGGAGCGATCGACGCGGCCGTCCCGAGAGAGCAGCTTTTCGAAGTAATCATCATGCATCGAGCCGTGAAAACCTACATCATTACATTGGTGCATTTATTTGTTGCGATTATTGATCCCGTTAAAATTCCAACTTTGACATTTGTGTAGAGACATCTAGTGGCTGCAGAGTTGGTGTAAACCATTTACGTGCAACAAACATCGTTTTTTTTTCCACGTTAAGTTGATTTAAGCACCGCTTAGCCTAAGAATCATTGTTCATCAGTGCTAAAGGACGCATCAATGCATTCTGCCCCCGCGTTGCATAGAAATATTTTTATTAGCCATTTTTTTCCACAAAGTACTTTGCACTGTGACCAATGAACCAACATAGACACTGTATTATGCAGTACAGTCATCAATAGACACCCATTGCCATATTATAATAAATAAATTTATATACATGTCTGCACACTTTATACATTTCCGCTTTCATCAGGCATGTTCTATCCACTGCTGGATGAAGTCTTCACGCCATCAGCATCTCAAATGTCCGTGAATATGCCACAGTCCTGTGTTCCGTGTGGCTGATATTCCATGGCCAGTGTCATCAAGATCAGATATATATATCCTGCGGTAGCCGAAAAAAAAACCCGCCGGCCATGCTGTGCGTGTGATCGCGAAGCCGAGTTAATGGGTGCCTTGCAGACAGACTCTAAAGAGCGCCCAAGTTCATGAACTGGCTCGGAGACCGGTTTCAGATCGTATCGCTTTTGGATCTAAATATGCGATATAACCTTGTGCCCATGGACAACAAGCTTCTGTTTGCAGTGGCTCGTGCTATGTCTGGCTGGCATCAACAAAAACGCAACAGACAAATGTTCCCCATATAACTTTCACAGACAGGGCAAGTGCTGTTTGCGAGTAGCACCTACGAAGGATGGCCTGGCACTCTGCACCGGATATTCATTTGAGGCTGAGCTGACCTAAGGAGGCCCAAGATTTGTTTAGAGCGGCAATCGAACTTGGTTTGAACACAAACTTGTGTACTTGCACACACACACGTAAATGCACACACACACACACACGTATCTGTGTGTGTGTATTTGCTGTGTGTGCACTGATGACGAGTGCAGTGTTTACTGATCCACACAGATTGCGCGCTATCTATGCTGGTCTGCAGAGTTCTACAGCCTGTCGCTGATTAACGGAAGACCGTCAAAGATGCTGCGAGGCCAAATGCGCTGAACACTGCATACACGTTCAAGCGCCCCAGTCTTCTACGTGCTTATACTAACACTTGTTTCCGCGACATAATCATGCTGCGCCACGTTCGTTAACCCACGCGACTTGTTTATTGAAAACGCCGATTATTTACCCAGTTTACTCACAACTTCACTCCAAGTTACCATCGGCACTGCTGTTGATTTACCGAATAGCGAAATTGTACTGCCAAATATTAACCTCGGAGAGCACCAATAAATAATTTTGCGGACAAGTCCCCTGGATTGGCGTGATTGGCCAATTTCCCAAAGGGGCGTTTGCTCCCTTGAGAAATAGGACAACTTGAAGAAATCCGATGTTAACGAGGGGGTAACGCTCTGAACCACCACCTCACAGCGCCACGCTTGCAACACCAGGTGAGTCCTGGCGATGAGCGTCGTCTTAACGCGTGGACACGCGCTGGGCAGTTGCCCGGGGGCCCTACGAGCATAGGGGGCTCCATGCGAATCTATGTATGTTGTGACTTGCTGCCAACAAAATAAGTATTCCATGTGGTTGTGTAGGTAGGGGCCCCAGTGCACTGCTTTGCCCGGGGGACTATAATGCTGTTAGGACGGCCCTGCTGGTGACCACCTGTATGTTCTAAAGAATTTCGTCACTGCTTAATTTCCTCGCTCTGTGATTGATCACACATCCCCTGGATACAATTTGCCACTGGGTTGCATCACCAGCAATTCATACCAGGTCGCTATGGTCTTAATGCCGTGCACTGACCATTACACAACTACCACTCGATCTGTAGGGATTGGATAATAATAATAATAATAAATTGCCTGCAGTGCCCAGTGATGGACTGGCGTCCCATCGTGGGTATATCCCTGCTTTGCGCCTTGTGTCTGCCGGGATATGCTCCGGCTCACCGCCACCCTGTACAGGACTAAGCGGTGCCTGACAATGAGATGAGAGCTAATAATAATAATTGCATTTATTGAGCGCTTTTCACCCAAGGGTCACAAAGCGCTGCACGGAGCTGCGGAGAGAACCTGACGTCAACAACAATGGCATTCTAACGGATCACTATATAGCCTTAATAGACTCTTGGGGCAATGTGTGTTAGTGAGCACTCATAAAGGACTGCACCGCACACCAGCGGGTGGTAACCAGAACCACCCTGCGTTTGTGGTTATCCTTACATGCTGCACCTCGGGGAGGATCAGGAACGATTCACAGAGTCGTCGTCCAGTTGATCATGAGCATAAAGCGAACTCAGATCATCGGTTTCGTGGGGCAGTGGGTTAACCACTGCACTACCCCCCCCTCCCTTACTCGCATACATTTACATCACACAATTTTACACAAAGATCAGAAAAGGATTTTACCACTTCTGGAAATTATACCGGTGTTAAGATCTTAAAACACTTGACACTTTGTGAACGGTGTCTAGTTTGCAAAAGCCACGCATATTTGTGGCGAAATATTTAAACAGGAAGCTTTGATAACATGTGCATTGTCCTTCAATCTGATTGGCTGACACCAGACATGGCTTTCTTTTATGCCTGATTGTCAGTGTTAGCCAGATGTTACCAAAAAGCAGTCAGCTCAGGAAACTGCAATATCAATGCTTTAGTAGCTCCGGTCGAACTGTTAAAGCTATGGGTACTTTTGCCAGTGTACATATAAAAAGAAAAGCTCGACATGAGCTACTAAGCATTAAAATTTCAGTGTCCTGAGCTGACTGCCTTTTGGCAACATCTGGCTAACACTGACAATCAGGCTCAAAAGAAAGCCATGTCTGGTGTAGGCCAATCCGTTTGAAGGACAATGCGTATGTTAACAAAGCTTTTTTTTTGCATATTTCGCCACAAGTATGTGTGGCTTTTGCAGACTAGCCACTTTGTGAAAGGTGTCTATTTTGGTGTTCTAAGGTCTTAACACTTGTAACTTCACACTTGGTAAAAACCTTTTCTAGTCTTTACGTATGTACAGTGCCAAAAGTACCCATATCTTACAGACACGGCTTATTACACATGCATTCGGATGAACACACACTCACGTCTCTGCAAACACACGGGTGTATGTGGACGGACACGAGGGAGTCTGGAATGTCCATTTGACCGTCAGTCTGGGGGGTTTGGGTGGCAATACGCAACGTATTGTAAGTGTTGCTTCATCTACTCTCCAAGGGTCTTCGGACAGCAGAGCACATATGACTGGAACTTTTGTGGATATTGGCACCACATGTTATAGGAATGTGCAGCACAGTGGCGCAGTGAGCAGCGCTGCGCCTTACAGCAAGAAGGTCCTGGGTTGAAATTTTCACTCGGACGCCTTTGTGTGTGGAGTTTTTGCGTGTTTATCCCCCTTGTCCACGTGGGTTTTGACGAGGTACTCGAGTTTGCTTTCACACTCTGTGAAAACATGCCGCCTAGGTCCATTGGCCTAATTAAATGGACTAGCAGGGCTGATGGCCAATTTTCCACCAAAATTGCACCCCGGAGGCCTTATTTCCAATTTATCCATTAAAATATAATTGTATTCGTTGCTGCGTTGGTTAGTTTAAATGTCTGTTGTATCCTAGGAATCCCGCATCTAAATCTTGCGAGCTCACTGAGTGTTTTCTGCTGTAATAAACCCACATCTATCGATAACATTGGTCACAAAAGCCTTCGAATTGAACCCATATCTATTTAAAATGCTTCTTAACCATGCAGTTTCAATTGAGAGCAGTAGTACACGATTATCAGTGTGGCCAATTATAGAGGTAGGTGAGAGACTCTTTTTTTCGTGTTATGGTGTCACGTTTCTTGTCGTTACGCACATCTGGTAATGGGGGTGTGCTATGCGTGTGCTGATTTTAGTGGTCAGAGCAAACTACATCGGCGTACGCCAGGCCGTTTTGCCAGTGTTCAAAATATGTCTTTGTGCTACGTGAGCGTTTTCACAGTTGTATTTTATTAATCTTTGATATGAGAAAGGCTTGTTGATGTTTGTATTGAAATAATCAAAACAAGGACAGTTTAGGATAGCACACTATACTAAAGAGACCCGCCCAGTGTCATTGTACTTGTGTTCATCCAGAAGCTTAATTCGTTCTAGTCCCACTTGGTGTGAATGTTTAATATATTTTCGCGTCAATGCATATTTATCTTCGTGACGGCAAGGTTAGCAATTTTCAATGATGCACAATATAGACACGATTGATAGCTTATTTGCATGGCCCACTATCAATTCATTGCTGAGTGAACGTCAAGCGGTGTCGATCGCCAATGTTGTTTGACTCGAATCACCAGATTCCAAGCGCAATGCAGCTGAGAAAGTTAGATCCTTGACGTGCGGGTGCACGACAGAGAACAAGTTACAAAGGAGATGGACAGGAAACGCAGAGGCGGGCAACTTGGTGGGAGACCTGAAGCGAGAGGTGACGCGCTCAACGGGAGAAGCTCCGAGATGCCCGTCAACTATGTCCACGTGGCAGGACCTGTGTGAGTGGGGTAGCGGTGTCGGTTGGCCGTGCGCCATTGAGGTTGTTTTACTTGAGAACTGGCATTTGCCTGATTGTTGACCATATGTTCCCAAGCTGGTGAAAATGGGCCCATTCTCAGGCAGTCAGTTACGTTCACGTTGAATACAGACGGATGCATAGCAAAGTCACAAAACCCACGCTGTTACAAATTTCAGCCCTTGGGCCCTTTGCCATCTGAAATTGGCTGCTGTGCCAGGATGACTGGACAGTTTGATGACCCCAGGCCTCACGTCATAGATGGGCTGGCCTCATCTTCACTGGCATTGATTATCATGTCATCAACAACAAAATGAGTGCATCTGACTGGAATTCCTTCTGCCGAGACATTTGCACCAGACATCCTACATGGCATGCGTCTTACTGTTCATAATATAAGTATAGGTGAAGGCTGTGTGTAGGGAGGCAGTATAAACAACCCACAATATAATATTAAATTCAGGTGGTCAGGTAGCTGAGGGGTCGTGCCCCCCACTCCATCCACTTTGGCTTTACGTCCAGGCCACTCTTCGTGGATAAATTTGTTTTTCAAACGTAGCGAGTTCATCCTGTCACTCTCGTAAGTAATGAATGAAGCAACACACGGTCGTAATTAATTTTGGTTTATACCCCATTTGTATAAAATCGACCTCTAAGAAGTCAGAAAAAACATAATATTGGTATGACTGTCACCTGATAATCTCGTAGTAATGTATGTGGGAAATTGTGAAAAGGATAGATACCATTTAATTTACATTTTTAGCATTTTGTAAAAAGTTCACCGGCCAATCTCTGATGGATGGGAAAACATTGGGCTCTTCGAACACCCTGGGGAATACAGACCAATACTTTTAACAAAAAATGGATTCGTATTTGTGCTGTATTTTTGCTACTAGAGTCCTCACTCGCACACCCATTCACAATCACATATCCCCAGTACTGATGTCTCTCCACTAGTTACCAGCTAAATATAGGATTGAATTCAAGATGCTCCTTCTCATCTACAAGGCTCCCGCCGGCGCTGCTCCGACATACATCCGTGACCTACTTCAGGCACCCATCTCAACACGACAACTTCGATATTCCAATACGGGCTCGCTGCATGTGCCCAGATCACACCTCCATTCGATGGGTGACAGCCTTCTCACGCACTGCTCCCAGACTCTGGAAAGCCCTTCCATTAGAGATTCGGTCAGCTGAGTCGCTGGGCATCTTCAAATCTAGTCTCAATTCTCACTTGTTCCGTAAGGCTTTCAAGCCTTTTGACGAGAATTGTTGATGATGAAAGAGAGTTGATGTGGTTCAGTTTAGTCATGCTGTGATGATGGAGCACTGCCGACCTGCACCTGCTTAGAATCGTTTATTCCTTCCTTGTTTGTTGATCAAGTATATTTTAATCGCTTATTTTACGTCCTTCTCCAATTGTAGCCATTATTGGATTCTCAGTTGAACTGTTCTGATGTTGTTGTTCTGGACATGTCGTTCTCTCAACAGCTAAAAAAAGAAAACGTCATTGTTGCTGATTAGCTGTTATTTCGCTGTTCTCTCCACAGCTCTGTGCAGCGCTTTGTCACCCTCGGGTGAAATGCGCTCTCGAAGTGCAATTATTGTTATTATTAATCCACAGAGGGAATCAGAATTGCCAAGCATAGCTCAAACATCATCGCAGTTTGGGCTGGAGCTGCGATGAGTGCTGGGGTGGAGTTATGGCCAAAAACAGGGGGTGCACTGCAAGAGTTGTGGTTATTCAGAGTTAAAACACTTTGATGATGATTGGTCGAGTACTATTAGTATGGGCATCCCTGCAGTATGTTTCCTAGCACCGAGCGATATCACTATTTTAATTCACAGCACGGTACACAAGAGCGTAGTGGTTAGCGCAACCGCATCATGAACTCAGCAGTGCACTATGAACTCAAATCCCAGCCACAGCGAACATCAGTGGCGGTTGATATTCAAACCGGACTTGGGTCCCCTCTCTTTGCAAACCCATGCTGATGAGCATGGTGAAATTTGGTCAATCAAAACTCATGACTGACAGAGACTTGAGGGGGGGGGGGGAAATAATTGTTTTTTAATAAGTGAAATTTTTATGATCACATGCCATGGAAGTATGAACTAAACTGAACGTGCACGTAAAACAAGCATGCATTGTCTAAACTCCACGCTTCACAAGTGCGAGTTGTGTTGGGCAGGGTGGTAGGTATGCTGCTTGATAGGCGCATATGCCTGGTGCTGGTTAAGAAATCGACACACAGAACATCAAAATCACATGTGCTGAATGTGTTTGCCTGTCTGCAGTGCCAGTGCAATGGTTTAAGCCAGCTATGAGTGGCAGCCAAGCCTCATCAAAGTTGTCTCGAATTTCAAGCTGTCCCCTGCTCGTAGCCTGCTTGCAATACCAGCGATGGCTGTTTTAATGCGTATGCTTTCTTACAATATGGTATAGCTTTACGAGGTCATCTATGTCCATATCACCTTAAATGTGCCCAGTCTTGAAGATCGTACCGGCTTCCATAGTGAGAACTGGCTGTGGAAAATCACACTGGCTGCTTTATAGACCGTTCCAATTAAAGGTGACAATGCATCTCTCGAACGGCTAGCTCACGACACTGCTGCCAAAAGGTTTTCCACAAGCCAGCTCTCGAGCCACTTTAGATGTTCTTTTGGCCTAATCTTCAGCAATGGCTAGATAGCTTGGTATAAGATGAGAGTACCCATACTTTACCCCGTGCCGCGCAACATGCCGAGCGATTGTACGCATGCTGCTGGGGAATTTCCGACAGCTGTTACCATAGATGAGCAGTGCCATGGATACTTTGGCCTCGTAATACAAAATTTACCAGCGCTTTTATGTTCCTCGCTCGTACACAATGGACTCAGGTTCTATTCCAGTTTCGCTTATTATCCCCGCAGACGTGTCACGTAGGGACACGATCCGGAGTAGGATGGTATCGTGAAAGAGCGTGTTCACACCGAGCCTCTCTGGACGCAGTTCATTGCTCTGAACACATTCACAAAACCGCACATTTGCTGTGAAGTGGCTACCCCCGTGACTGGCTGACGAACCGTGTCCTCAAGTTAAAAAAATAATGTTGTGCAAATGGGCAAGATTCCCTTGTGTCCACCCAGCAGTAAAAATGGGTGCAGCAGTAAGCCGATGGGTAGTTCGCTTTTTTGGTCGCGTGAATTGGTAACGCTGGCTCTTCCAAGGCACCCGACTTGCAGAAGAGCAGGCTAAATATCCTCCCAAAATTAGGGGTTCTCAAACTTTTATACCTCAATGCTCCACTAGGTCCACTTGGGCTGATCTCCACGGACCACTAGGGGGCACTGATGAGTTGCAACCCACCGGTTGGGAAGTGGCGCGAGATAAGTTTCTCAAAATCTCTCTATTGGAGGACCTTCCTCCAGAAGTGGAATAAAATAGGAAAAAAATTAAAATTTTAAATGACCTGCTTTTACCGCTCTTATTATCAAAGTAGAAAATACATTTTTAAAACACAAAACATATTTAGGCATAGACTAAAAGCGGGTGGCCAAACACGAACAATGTGACTTACGATTGACCGATAAGTGAGATTTACATTTTAATTTTAATCGTGTTTTTCTGATGTTTTGTAAAAGGAACTATCCGTTATCACTTAATATCAGTATGGTTTAAGGTTTTCATGAAAGGAAAAGATTGTTGTCTTAAATGGTTAGTGTTTGGCCACCCGCTTTTAATCTGTGTCCCTAGTGTTCAAAAAATGTATTTTCTACTTTGGAGTGCGGTAAAAGCGGGTCATTTAAATTTTTGTTTTTTAACCTATTTTATTTTCTACTTTTTTTAGTCTGAGCCATTTATTGTTTGACGTATACTTGCAAATCAAGTAAAGCTCTTTCAATTGTTAATCAATAAAACAGAATTCTTGCATCCAGCAATTGTTGATGGGCAAGAACCCGATTAATTTATAGAAACCGTTAAGAGGTGTAAAGTTGTGGACTGGTTCACCCCTAACTAGGCATTGCCCCCTACAGATGTACAAATGTCAAGTCAGCTTAGTGCATGTCTGGCATCGGGAAAATATCGCCATCAGGCTGAATTAAAAAAATAGTAATTTGAAAGGATCGTTTCTATGGCGGGCCTAGGATCGGCTTGTCACCGGTCTTCAAACTTTTTTTCACTAGATTGCATTGTCATCCGAGTTATGCCTGCGTGCAAAATTTCAGCTCTGCAGCTTTATCGGAAATGTTTTAATTTCGTGCTCAAAGATTCCAACCATTACACACATCCCCAAATGTAAGTAAAAGCGCGTAAAAATAAGCTATTTCGGAACTGTACCATATTTATCTCTCCGTAGCTATGATCCTCGTCACATTCCAAGTTCACTCAAAGTATTAACACAAACGCATTGCACTTGCAATATTTTATTACAACTTTTCATATGCTCTTCACAAGCTACATGCACACGAGCCTTAAAGGTTTTCCCAAGTTTACAAAATGGCCACATTTGAAGACAGGTGTCCATCCGTTGTCGAATCCCCTCGGAGCGACTGCGTGGGTTTTTTCGTGGTTCTGCTGCTGCGTGGCTCTCGACGTGTTTGAACGGCGCGTATGTTGTGCGGCGGGGTATTGATGCAGATCCTGGAATGCGTAACGCAACGGACATCACGGCGAACTCGCCATGCAACGGCAACGATGTCCACGAATTATCGGTGACTGCCCATCTGGTCAGTTTTTCTATTTCGAATGACAAATTTTACTTCGTGTGTAATTTCTGCACTGGCGTAGAGTGGAACAGTCAGTTACAGGAGGGGCATTAATGTGGAAGAGTACAATTCTGGTTGTAACCGATCTTTAACATCACGCATGCTTGAAAACCCACCTGCGATGTGGACAAATAGAGTTGCGGGTTGTCTCTCAGAATACATTACTCCATCAGAGCCGACACAAGGAAAGTGTATTGTTTTATATTCCTGAACTGAAATGAGGTGACCACTAACGATCACATTACACAAACCTGGTTCAGTTGTTTTCCAACCAAGGTTCAAACTCGTGATGTCAGTGCCGTGATCCCCTCAAACATTTGCATGACGCGGACACCACGATATCAAAATGTTGCCAAAAGTGAACTCTGCAATGGCCACTACTTAGAAAATGATGTTTCTATGAGCAGTGTTAATTGTAACCACTGTTCCGGTGTGCATGTAGGATTGTACAAATAACAGAAAATTTTTTTCCAGCAAAACGGCTTAACGAAACCGATATTATGGTTGAGATTCAATAATTCAAATAATCATATGAATTAACACAGCTTATTCTATGCATACCTGCTAAGCGAGTCACCATACAAAAATAACCCGTTTACCTATGGAACCGGACGGAGACTGCTGTGCACATGTTGCCTGAGATGGCACTCGCGATGTGTGTAACAACGCTCTCGGGCCACTCAACACAAACGGCAACGCTAAGCAGCGTCAAAAATAAATCTGCAGAGAAAACCACAGGGCAACACCTCTGCAATGAGAATACTTCAGCTGGAGAGGCTCCGGCACGTGTCGGTGAGCGGGTTACGCACAGCAAGGAGACGGCTCGACAACACACGTTACATCACAGTCTGCATATGATGCGAATTTGGCAGTTGATAATCATTCTTTACGTTCACATTTTTCAAAACGACTGCTTCCTGCTCCGCTGCTACCCACGATTACACTCCTCCGCTTTCTTCCTCTTACCCTTCCAAAACCATCCACTCACCCCCCCCCCCCAAAGCACCACCATCAGCCACAGGTGGTTTTACCAACCACTCGGCCCATCTCCGATGGGCTTTTTCACTTCATCTATTTTTACATCAAATGTGTAGCTTTTTTCTAGTCTTGATAAGCGAAGTGTACTGCCACCACCTAGACATATAACGTGGCTGCATTTTTGGGATGCATTACAGACAGCTGGGCCAATCTCTGTGAGGAGGTAGTGACTAAGAAATGACTCCACAGCCAATCACGTGAAATCTGTCGAGAAACTACATTAACACGAATTCGTACATGCACTCTTTTCATATGAATGTGACTCCCCACGCTTATCGATTTTACAAAGCTTCCAGAGCTGACACGACCGAATTGAGTGCAAATTCAAAACGGACCAGACAAATTTCAAATACGTTATAACGTGGCTTTTTAATCTCAGTGGGTGGCTTTGGTCTTTCACTCAGTGATGTTGGTTCAGTTCTCCGATTTGACCACTGACGTATGCTTCCCTCCCAATCCACAAAAAACCAGCCCCGGCTCACTCCGCAGACGAGACATTAGAGGGCAAAGAGCGAATCTTCCATCTTGTCCATCTTTTTTTTGCCTTGAGTCGACGAGGGAGCCGGTCCGTCGCTCGGAGGAATTGGGAGGTCAGGTAGCTTCTCCGTACCACTCGCTCTCGACGCCAGGAATGAGTCGAACGCTAATGGAAGGAAAGAGGAGAACCATATTTGCAAAATGTCAATGCCAATTGCACGCCAAGATACGTTTACACATTTGTCTTAGAAAGCTACAGGGTCATGATAAAAAAAATATGCTTTGGTGTGAATCGCCCGTTTTTAATTATTTTACTTATAGTAATTAATTGGGTATCACAGAATGCGGTGGCCCAGTGGTTAGCGCTGACGCCTCACAGCAAGAAGGTCCCGGGTTCGAGTCTCTCGGCTCGGGTGCCTTTCTGTGTGGAGTTTGCATGCTCTC
>JAZEWT010000003.1:17931939-17967846 GCA_036362905.1 Mordacia mordax
TTATTAATTTATACAGATATTTATTAGTGCAGAAGAAAGTACTCGGTGAGCCTGCAAGCTCTGGATGCATATTCGTACGATAAAACACTGTCAGCTGCATATGGCAGGTGAAAATCAATGTGTCCAATGCACCGCAACACAAACCTCCTGCCCAAAGCACACATTACATATGGGTATGTGTGTGTGTGTTTACATACGTGCGGAATCTTGTTAAGATACCACGAATTCAAGAACGTAAAAAGAAAGTAGGAAAGAGACGCGAGATAAAGAAACGAACGCGTGACATGTTAATGCAGTTGTGCACACGAGCCGCGTTAATGCGGGATTTGGGTCTCGAACAAGCGGTAAGCGCCCCTGTGTTCAATTCCGCACTGGGCCACGTTCGTCTCCATTGGTTGACTTGAGCCAATGGTAATAATTCCACATTCCTATGACAAGAAGCTATTTCCAAGGAACAAATTTGACTTCACACAAAACGCTACCGAGTGATATTCAACGAGTGCACCTCATGTTTAAGTTTGTGATTTGGGATACGAGACTGGTAGATGTTTACAAGTTTAGTGTGACAGCAGAAAGCACCCAGTGAGCTTGTAAGCTCTGGATGCGGGATTCCTGTGACAAAACACTTCCGAACAGACCAACGCAACGACATATAAAATCAAAGGATAAATAAACTTTAAGCACCAATCTGTGCACACATTAAACTAATCAGAGACATACTTTTATACATGATGTGACAGCGTGCTTTATGTTCACTTCACAGCACATATCCAACTTGGGTACTATCTTGACAATTTACTTAGCAGCTTTAGCTATTGAATGGAGTGACTCGCTGATAAGCGGTTTAACTGCTTAGCCATCAGGCAATCAATGACATTTTTACACATTGTCCCCACATTTGTGGCGACCAACACAGGCTAGGTTATGGTGTCCTGGCATACATACAATACCCTTGATAACGGCACGTTTACGTTCCATTTAAACAATATTACGTAACGGCATTTTCGGTCAAAATGAAAAAAAAGTTAATGGACATGTTCCAAGAATCCCAACCTCAGTATGTTACGATGACTCCAGAGGTCACCTCGACTTCGCAAAAGTGGACTTGTGCCAGACGAGCCACCAGGTAAACAAGTGTGCAAGTGTGTGCAGCTGGTTCACAGCGGTGGTTATTCAATTAATAACACAGTGGCAATGAACCGTGAGATTTAGTTTATTTTCTTTACCATAATTGCACGTCTCTGCGACTCTCAGAATACACAAGGAAACACATTTCCGCTCAGCGTGTCTAAAGTATCAACATGATTAATCCATTCATAAGAAAAAACCGTTATTGTTGCTAATGTTCTGTTCTTATGTCGTTGTTGACATGCCATTCTATGCACAGTTATGTACAGCGCTTTGTGACTTTCGGGTGAAACGCGCTATAGAAGTGCAATTATTATTATTACCTCTCAAAGATCTCAGTTTAATGATGGGTCCTTAATGGCTGCAATGATGGGCAGGTTCTCCAATTGCAGTTAAGATCTCAGCACCGGGCGGCGCGGTGGCCCAGTGGTTCGCGCTGTCGCCTCACAGCAAGAAGGTCCCGGTTTCGAGTCTCTCGGCTCCGGTGCCTTTCTGTGTGGAGTTTGCATGCTCTCCCCGTGTCCGCGTGGGTTTTCGCCGGGTACTCCGGTTTCCTCCCACAGTCCAAAAGCATGCTCCTGGATAGGTTGATTGGCTCGCAGACTAAAATTGTCCCGCAATGCCCGGCGATGGACCGGCGTCCCGTCGTTGGGTGTATTCCTGCCTTACGCCCTGTGTTTCCGGGATAGGCTCCGGCTTCACCGTGACCCTATATAGGATTAAGCGGTTTCAGATAATGAGATGAGATCTCAGCACCATCAACTTGACCCGAGCCACTCAGCATATCCATATAAACCAATACCTTATAAGTAACTGCTGGTAGAGGCACTGTACTGCTTCCTATCTACATCGCATGCTGACACTGCATATTTTGCCACAAGTATGTGTGGCTTTTGCAAACTAGACAAATTGTGAAATGTGTCTATTTTGGTGTTTTAAAAACTTAACACCTACATAATTGCCAGAAATGGTAAAAACCTGTTGTACTTATTACACTGCGTATGCTGTTGATTGTTTTTATGTTTTGCATCAAACATTTGTACCGTACTGTCCGACGTACACAATATTATCCAACGGCACACCTTTTGTAGAGCGTTAATTCACATTAAACTGTCATCGCATTCCAAATACATCTTAAATGTTAAACTATAAAATGTTACTGAAATGGTGGTGCAGGGGTTCACACACAACCCTACAAACCTGACGCAAGTTTGATCTCTGGCCACGGCTAACATCGGAAGTGATAACTGAACAGTTACTAGGTCCCACCCCTTAATCTTCAGAATAACTGACAGCCTGACGGCTCGATGGTAATGATGCAATCAGCTCTGAGCCGAGAGAACAGCCGACGGCTGATCGGTGAGATCCTCTGCAGAGGTGTCACGTGACACAACCAATCAATGTGAACAATGATGATTGCTTTGAAAAGCTGCTCTCTCGGGACAGCCGCGTCGAAAGAGCAGCTTTTCGAAGCAACCGTCATGCATCGAGCCGTGAAAACCTACATCATTACAATGTGAACAATGTGGAACCACACCCACACTATCGTATTGGGTATAGATATTATTTTAGGATTCTGTTTGCCAGTTCCACACGAAGAACTGATCTGGAAGTCAGGACACCTGGACTGCCCTTGTCGGTCAAGTTGTCATGCGTTTACCAGCAGGTGAATGACTCGAGGAGCCCTTTTGTAAACAAAACCTGGGACAGGAGGCAAGTGAGTTTTGTGGCCGTGAACATGACTTTATAAAGGGAGTGGATTAATTGCTGTATGTCATGTAACCTGTACAGCATGTTGCATTCCAGTCAAAGTGTTGTCTTCACATGACATTTTTTATAAATGTTAACAATTATATGACTTGAGCAGAAGCCATATCCTTGCTGGGAATGTATTCAAGAAGTGCATTTTTCCCCCATATCAATAACTTAAAATTTGAGTCAGGCGGCCAACTATATAACCTGTGCATAATTAAATAAAAAATAGGCTATGATTATTTGGGAAGTCAATGATTGTAGAGACCCGTGGAAAATAACCCCTGAGAAAAAGTGCATAGACTTGGCATCAATATATTTCACAATGAAACAACGACTGTTTCTAATAGAATTTAAAAAACTTGATACCCCGTATATTTTTGCAGTTATCAGGCGTGATGCTCAGGAACGGAGTTAAGTTGAAGAAACTCCAATCATGAATCATCATAACCCGAGTGGGATCTCTAAAGGAGCTCACAGCACATTGAGCAAAATGTGAGGCAGCGTGCCAAACCACACAAGGTACAACCCACAGGCTTATCACGGCGCTGCACTAAACCAATCCAGAGTTAAGTGTAACCATCTTGTTTGGGTGTAAAGCAGGCTGGCTTCATCTCCCATACTTACTGTTTCCTCTGCTCAGCCAGGGAGCTGCCGCGGCTCTGCGCGAACATGTCGAACGTGTCGGCCTTAGCGGGGGCTGCGCTCGTCGCGCCCAGCGCGCTCAGGGTCCCCGTGACGCTCTCCCCGGCCACGCCTGCGATGACAAGGTGGCCACAAACGTTCCTGAATGAGCCCGTTGTGCTGTCGGAGCAACTGCTGCTCTGGGTCAGTGTGTATTTGTAAAGCAACAGATGCGCCTAAAAATCCATCATTTGCGAATGCATTATATGTGCAACGCAATGCTGTGACACACTTAAAGCAATTGTAAACAAGGCAGCGGATACAAATGAGATCGATAATACCGTACAAGCAAGACCGCAAATATTAATCAAATATCTGTAAAACATGGCCATGCAAAATTTCTTTATGATTTACAAGTTTCAGATGGGGTCCGCCTGCTACGCACATGCCTTTATACCTATAGGACCACACAGATGCATGATTAAATTATGGAATATTGGAAACTGCACATGCATATCATTCCTGGTATCAAAGAAAATCCTCCAATTTAGTTTATAAGTTGCATGAATGCTGGTGTAACAAACTTGATAAACCCACAAATTTCATCCGGTCTTAAGTAGTGGCTTTACACTCCCGATGACAACCTCTATGTAATGGTAATTCAATTGTTTTTCGTTGAATACACAGCTGCATATTTCCTGCTCACACATTTGACCAGCAAACGGTTCAAGGATTCGTCTTAAGAGTGCACATTCTCCAAACCGTTTTGCAAGCGTGCAACCCCAGATTAGCGAGAGCCTCCTGTAGACACATGCAGGTGTAGACTGGGGATGGAGTGTGAGGATCCAAGTGCACGTACCGATGCTGGCCAGCTGGCTGGCTAAGGAGTTCCCCAACACCTCGGGGTTGGTGTCCAACGAGCTAGGTCCAGGGTTTTTTAGGCCTCCGTCTGAAAACGTATTGCTTGATGCCTAAGAGTGATTACACGCAAAGTACACATCGCGTACAGCTCAACAACGAATACAAAGTGATTCACAACAAACGCATAATGACAATCGGTGTGGTTAGTCTGGAAAAAATCTATTGCAGCAAACCATCCCACTTCACAAATATAGCAGCCTTTAGTATAATTGTATTAAAACAAAAGATTTCCAATTACAGAAAAGTTATATTTCAACGCAATTATTAATATATATTTATGTTCTTATATTTTTGTTACCTTTTTTAACATTATTATTATTATTATATCTACTGGGCGGCACGGTGGTGAGGCTTTCGCCTCACAGCAAGAAAGTCCCGGGTTTGAATCTCGGCTCGGGTGCCTTTCTGTGTGGAGTTTGCATGTTCTCTCCCCGTCTGCGTGGGTTTTACTTGGGACCTCCGGTTTCCTCCCACAGTCCAAAAACATGCTGCTGCACAGGTTAATTGGTTTGCAGACTAAATTGCCCGCAGTACCCGGTGATGGACTGGCGTCCCATCGTGGGTATATCCCTGCCATGCGCTTTGTGTCTGCCGGGACAGGTTCCGGCTTACCGCAACCCTGTACAGGACTAGCGTTTTCTGAGAATAAGATGAGATATATATATATATACTATGATACACCGGCTTAGTTGGTTTACTTATTGATTTTCAGAACAGTCCTGCTTGGTTAATTTTTTTAGGTGTATTTTTTACTTTTAATTTAAGGGAGATCACAGTGCCAGGAGAAAATTATCACCAGGAGACAAAAACACCCTAACTCCGTCAACCTCCTTGCTGAACGGCTACTGAAAGGTGACCAACCCTCATCGTGAAGCCGCAGGATATCAGCTTGGAGACAATAACCTCAGCAGCTACATTTTGTAAATATTTATTAGAAAAGGCTCATCGAGTTAGTGATTTCCTGCTCAAATTGTGCACTGAGGCATCGTTCACCTCCTGTTTACAGTCCTCAACCAGTGGTGGAAACTCCACAATCCTATGGCCAAGTCGAACCTATACAATGCACAAGTTGTCAACTTCCCCAATTAAGTGGTACTGATTTTATTTACCCCAGAATGATGATTTGCCGAGTTAGCCACCAAGTCTTGTTAACTAACACTGATCAATGTTCTGTGCAGCAGCTTAAGCTGCCCTGATGAAGCACACACAGCACCTGAGGACAATTTCAACACAGAGGGTTTTTTTTTAATCGACTATCCGAAGAATCACACAATTGTGGGCGTGTTTGTATAGCGCCCCCTGTCTAGCTGTAGCAGACCGTGCAGCCGCAAATGTGCACGAACATAGGCACAGACATTTTATTTGTGCGTACGTTCAGACCTGTGACTTGCAGCCGGATGAGCATCTGAACTAGTAGCTGAACTAGTAGCTGGGCTAGCAGCCAGACTAGCAGTAGCCGGTGACAGCCCTGATGCGGTGAGCTGCTTAACTCATAATATATATCAATAACGAAAATGCAACACTGTATTAAGGTAGGGTATTAGTGTGTTATTTTAGACCAACAAATAATCGGTACAGTATGCTATGTGCCACTGTGTACTGTGCTGTCAGCTATTCGAGTCGGTTTGTCAAAAGATACCATGGTCCACGGTTCCCCCCTCTCCCATCCCCAATCTCCCCACCCCTCCCTTGAAGGTCCTGCCCAAAACAGTTCGATTCCCTCCTTGGGGTACCTCTATGTGTGGAGTTTGTGTTTTCTCCCCCCCTATAACCGGTGAATTGTAGTTTGGAACAATGGATCTCCGTGGGTGCACTGTAGATTATTTGCACCATGCAAAATTTTGCTCTGGTCTCTATGTACATTTGTATTGTTTTACAACAGACTGAGCAGCACAACTCAGCTGGGAAGCATTACGGCATGCATTTCTTCTTCAGAACATCACCATGGTTGTCAGTAGGGTCACCTGCCGATATCTCCCTCGCATGGCATGTAGGAGAATGTGGGTTCGATCCCAACCCTGATGCATGTTCTTCCCATGGTTGCGTAGTTTTCTATAAGTTCTCCAACTTTTTACGCCACGTAAAAAAAAAAGTGCATTCAAGTTATTTTGCTGCTGCTATGAATTCCACACATATGTCGATATAAGTCACTTTGATGAGCTATCATGTGTAGCCAGGTCACCTATGAAAAACAGCTCATTGCTCAGTCGGCTTTACCTAGTAAAATGAAATCAGTAAAAGCCACGGACTATCACTTACAGCCAGGGAGCTGGGAGCTGCCGATTGCTTGGAGGTAGTGGGGGCCACTCCGGGCTCAGTGAAGGCACCATCCGCAGGATCCTGTGCCACTCGGCTCGCCCGATATCTCTCAAACCTGTCGCCAGCAGCAACGGCAAACACCTGTCACTCTAACGATAGCTTGCCATGCAAGTGCTGCTGTGAGTAACGGACTTGAGACCGGCATGGCACAAGCGTGCCATGAGACCAAAATCGCATATGGCTTTCTTTGCATCAAACCAAAGGCTCACACGTGGCGATTCACTACGGCAGGTGCTCAGTTTAAAATGGGGCTAGGAAGAGAAATCTCATTCAAACTGGGTAAACGTGCATACCAATGTCGAAGTCTGCTCGTCATGAAAGGGCTTCAGCAAAGAGTTCGGTGGGGGAACTGCAAGACTAAACAAACGTTTTCCTGAAGCCCTCTCGTGGCTAGCGGACCCTACAGCAGCATCTCTACCCCAGACCACATAATAATAATATTTGCACTTCTTGAGGGCTTTCACGTGAGGGTCATAAAGCACTGCATAGAGCTGTGGAGCGAACGGCATGTAAGCAACAACAACGACATATGAACGGCATATTAACAACAATGACATTAAAAATAAATTTTGTTCCAAATCTAAGCTGTGGTGTTAACGGCATGTCAGTAACAACAGCAATAGCAGAGCAATCCAACTGACAGTTAAACACCAGAGCAGTTCAATAAAAAGTCAAATTGTGGTTATAATGTAGAGAAGGACATAAAATAAGAGATAAAAAAAATTGTTAAATAAACAGAGGAAGGAGTAAGTGTTCCTGACCATGTACGGGTCAGCAACAAGCCATCATCCCAGCACAACAACAAGTGAGCTGCATCAACATTCCTCGCCAGAGGAGTTGAAAGCCTGATGGAACAAGTGAGTCATCAGACGAGACTTGAAGAATGCCCAGGGACTCAGCTGACCGAATCTGCAATGGAAGGGCATGCCAGGGTGTGGGAGCAGCGCGCGAGAAGGCTTTGTCATCCATCGAATGGAGGTGCGATCTGGGCACATGCAGCAAGCCAGTATTGGAGGATCGAAGTTGTCGGTGTTGAGGAGGGTGCCTGAAGTGGGTCACGGATGTATTTCGGAGCAGCGCCAGTGAGAGCCTTGTAGGTGAGGAGGAGGATCTTGAAGTCAATCATTTAACCGGTAGCCAGTGGAGAGACACCAGCACTGGGGATATGTAATCGTGCATGGGTGTGCGAGTGAGGACACTAGCAGCCGCTTTCTGCACACGTTGTAGACGCTTGATCAGGTAGGCAGGAATGCCAGGAAGTAGTGCATTGTTATAATCGATTCGTGCAGAGATGAAGATGTGTATTTACTTCTCAGCATCGGAGGGTGACAGGATGTTGCGCAGCCTGGCTATGTTTTTGAGATGGAAATAGGCTACCTTTGTCACTTCGTCGACGTGTGTCTCAAAGCTGAGTGAGGAATCAAGAATCATTCCCAGACTCCAGACTGCCTTATCAACTTTAATAGTCTAGTGGTCAAGCATCAATAGGATGGGTTCAGTCTTGGACACTAACGCGGGGTTCCGACAAGCAAAACTTTTGTTTTGTCGCCATTTAGCTGTAGGAAATTTGAATTGAGCCAGGCCTTCAGAGTTGACAGTGAGGACAACATTCGAAGACCAGACGCATTGATGGATGGCTTTGCGTGGATATAGATTTGGATGTCACTGGCATAGCAATGGTAGCTAAGATTGAGGTTGCGTAGGATATGGCCTAGTGGCCATCGCACGCAAAAATGTGCATGCATACAGCCAACGCACTGCATGGCGAGGTCTCCCGACACCACGTGAGTCGCAAGGATTATATGACCGTACCGCACTCTGCGTGGTTAGTGTGGGTTGAAGAAAGGGTGCACAAAATTGGGAGCATAGTGCAGAAGAACAGTCGATTTTTCCGCACTGTCCTCCACACAGGGCAACGCCACAACTTGGTTTGCGTGAAAATCGGCCGTCGAGGCGGAGCGCTCTGGTGTCACCCCGGTGCACCCCACCGATCGTATCGGAGGAAGATGTTGAGGAGATCGTCGTTGACACGCAGCAGCTCGGCCGTCACCTCGTCGCTGGAGACGCGAGGGACCAGCTCGATGACCCTCTGCTGCATGGTGCGGCACGTCTGGTGCAGGGCCTGAGCACATGGAACCGCGACAACAGGGAACATGCTGCCGCACTTATAAAAACATTTCTCCACGTTGCTTTTTGGCCCGGTACTCCAGTGCACTGTAACCGTCAAAGACATGCTGCCGAGGTGAAATGGCTTGCTCACTAAATTACCCCCAGTACCATACGATGGACTGGCATCCGATCCTGGGTACAGCCCTGCCTTGCGCCCTGTATCTGCCCCCTACAACCCTATACTACATTAAGAGTTTACTGATAATGATGAATAAAATATTGTCAGTTTGAACTTATTCCAGCTCATCATTGAAGGCTGAAACATGTTATTTAAACTTAAGTACACATTTATTTTGCATACTGCATTAGCTGGACGCATATTTCAGAATGTTTAAAACAAGCGAAATGCAATAATATCGCGGGCCATCTCAATCTTTAGATTTAAACCGGAAAAGTGGGTTCCTTATATCTTCAGCGACAAACTGGTGGTGGCAGTGAATGCAAGGCCCCAAGCGATCAGCACCTGCAGCAGCTGCAGGTCCGAGTTCTCCACCTGCCCCGGCACCAACTCTGTCAGCATCTGGGACATCACCTTCACGTTGCACTCCACGATGTCCAGCTCGCTCCGCAGCTTTGCGACCTGCAACGCCACACATCGCGGCGTCCACTCAGTGCGTCTGGAAAACGTGCATTTGCACGTAGCTCAGTTGCCAGTTACAAAGTTGAAGTGCATGCTGGGAAGAGATGTTGCTCTCTTCTAGGGTGGCAGAGTCGTCACCGAGCAGATATTTCTATTTTCATCATCTCATCTCATTGTCAGAAACAGCTTAGTCCTCTACAAGGTCACGGTGAACCGGAGCCTATCCCGGCAGCCATAGGCCGCAAGACAGGAATATACCCACGATGGGACGCCAGTCTTATGACCGGGCACTGAGGGCAATTTAGTTTGCAAGCCAATTAACCCATGCAGCAGCATGTTTTTTTGGATTGTGAGAGGAAACCGGAGTGTCCAGCAAAAACCCACGCGGACACGGGGAGAACATGCAAACTCCACACAGAAAGGCACCCGAGCCGAGATTCGAACCCGGTCCCTTCTTGCTGTGAGGCGACAGCGCTACCCACTGGGCCACCGTGCCGCCCTGTTGCAATTAAATTAACCATCATGGGACAGAATCATTGCATGCCTTGACAATAAGACAAAGAGCGGAGAAAGTAGTGGGAGGAAAGAAAGATGCAGAGGAGCTATTCTCCTTGCCGGAGCTGCAAGCCCCGTTACCTGTTCGGGAGTCGGGGCAATTGGTCCTGCCGCCACGGACGCTGCGTGGGCGTGCACGGGCGGCAACGGGTGTGGCGGTGCAGATGCCGATATTGCCGCGGAACCCACGGTGGTCCGCCCCCCCTGGGGGTTCCGCACGGCAGGGTCCACCTCTGGCGTGCTCTGCATCGCAACGGATGACAATGCAGACGTCAGCATCACGGTTAACACGTGCGTCACAATATACTGCCTCGACCCGGTTCAGGGTCACATACTTTTTTTACTACCTCTTATTAAAACCCCTTTTTTAATGTATAATCTATAGAGGTCTGTGTGCAAACAGACTAAATGTGTTTTATATCATGTTTATATAACCCGCATACAGCCTAAACAACCGATTCAGACAAAATATACAATGCAAGCATCATTAGCAGAAGAATCGAATGCCCCTAGTGCTGCTATGGGCAGCAGGCCTGGGCTGGGCTTTGAGTGTGTGGCTTCAGCAGTGTGCAAGCGCGACTTAACCCGGTAAGCGCCAAAGCCAGTCGCGATGTCACGAGGTCATCAGAGCAACAAAACGCTTATCCCACGACATCGCACTCCTTGTTCCATTGCTCCGCTCGGTCAGCTCACGACGCAGTTACAAAAAAAAAGACGAATACTTAAAATAACATCAATATAACATCAATTACGCCAAGGTAGAGGCGCAGCTATGAAACTGCTCGCCCACGCCGCCGACGGTGGAATGTCCTCCACTGGAGGGGGCTCGAGAGGCTACGCAGCCTACTCTCTGGCCATCTCCTATGGCCAGAGAATTTAGAGGCAGTAGTAACACTCACAAGCTAATTCACATGCAACCTGCCCTTGGACTAACTGCTGTGAATCCATTCATACTGGCAGGTGCATAGATGTGAGGAAATTTCAGACACTTCCATCATTATTTAAACTGTCCCACCAGTAGATCGAACCAGCAACCTCTGGTTTACCAAGCACATTGTACTACTCATCATGCCATGGCAGTTTCCTTAAGTATGTTATTAGTCATATCAGTTGTTGCTAAATATCACGTCCCCACCACAGGTCCCCTCTCTCACCCAGTGTTCTGCCAGCGAAGATGTGCTCACGCAGGGTGGAACACGAGGTCACGGGGGTGACAGAGGGCGAGTACGGAGAGGATGAGGGGTGGAGGGAGCTGAACGGGACAGGTTGGGGACACGGGGTTCGGGCAAATGCCATTAAGACCGGCCCGGATTGGTTTCAGCTTGATTCAGACATCAGCATGTTCTAAATTAAAATATAACTAGTCATTTGCCCAGAGCATGGCCTGACGCTCAGTTATCTAAAACTAAGTGCCACTAGACAAGGTGGCACTATAATTCCATACTGTAATCAGCCGTCAATATAAAGGGCAACAATATTGCCGCAGCAGAAAGCATGGTTATATTTATGAAGAGGATGTCTGTACATCATTTGAGTGTTCTCTATTGTGGGTTGTCTCTTGTTATACCAGTTCTCACCTACATACAAGGTGGTGCAAACGTTTGTTTACCGAGAAAAGGTGCAACTAATTGTCTTGGTAAACTGACTTCAGTGTGCCCTATACACACACAAAACTGAAAAAAACACACACATCCCAATAAAAACCTTCCTGAAAATAATCTTGCGGTTTTGCTTAGGTTTTCCCAAGAACATAATTAAATTGTACAGTTGGTCAGCCATGCTTTATCACAAGAGGAGCAGGCGAATGGAGTTGTTAACCAAGACAGTCCAAAATTATAGCGAGGTAATAAAGAAATGGGTGAGAACGCAACAGTGTAAGTGTGCCAGGAACACTCCAGCACACCAGTAACAAGGGCCTGGTTTCAATTCTCGAATCGGCCACCTTTCTGTCTACAGTTTGTACATTCTTGCCCAGTTCTGCATGGCTTTCCTTAAGGTTCTCCAGTTTCCTCCCATAACGAAAACAAACCACGCACTGTAATTTATACCAGTCAAAATTGAGCTGAAATCTTAAGACGCAAATAACTAAATTGAGATAACACGCAGCAACGTCACCCCCTTCCTGCAAAAGCATGGCAGAACCTTCGTGAAACATAGTATTAAGACTTAGAGAGGCTTCCTGTGTAAACAAGCAGGACAATAAGGCAGGAGTGTTTCTGAAATATGTAATTTAATATGGAGACAAGCAGTGAACCCACTGTAGGCCACTGAATGGCATTAGGGTATTCACCTTAACCCAATCAGGGAGACTGACCGATACTGTACAAGTCTTGCTCACGTGTCTGAGCTCATGGTCAAGTTTATAAACTGTGACCCCATCTGCCCTGACAGCAGTGCGAGAACATTTTAAGCACCCACTACCAGCTTGCACTATTGCCAGAGTCAACGGTCAGTGTATTGTTTACTCGCAGAGTAAGGTTCAATTATTGTGCATCAAAAAAGAGGGGTTAGAATGTTTATTTAAGCTGAAAACAGACGATGCTCGAAATAAATTATTTAATGCAGGCGATGGATAAAAATGAAAACCTAACAAATAAGCAATATTTGCTCAAAATCTACACGAACGTATTTTTCCCATATTTCATTTATAACAGTTTCTATATCACTTGATTCCGTCTTGTGTGGTATTTTAGTTTCAGGCAGTGATTTATTGTCAGAGTTGTGCCGTTCTCTCTGCGGCTCTGTGCAGCGCTTTGTGACCCTCGGGTGAAAAGCGCTCTATTAATGTATTTGTTATTATTATGCTGCAGTTTTCCTGCATTTTAATGTGTATTACCCTAACTCGAGATTCATCACAATAAAATGGCCTAATAATTGTCCTATTACTTTCGGCTTGATTTACCACAATACAATAGTAAAAACATATTTAATATCAAGCTGTACAAAAAAATGTTCAAAAGAATAACTTGAATTATGACTATTATACCACCCTTAACATTATGCAATCACAATAGCACTACATAACCATACATTTTCATTAGTCTGCGTATATAATCTAAACGATTTACATCACCTGGTTACGAAAAACACACTAACCTTATGGTAATACAAACTTAAAAGGTGGAACATTGTGATAACGTGCTTCTAAGGAAGTCGAGCTATTAGTAAATAAGGGGTTTTTTTGTAAAGAGATAAATAGGTTATTTATAAAGTGTCAATGGAAGACAAAGGGGCCTCTGTTGACTGATAAGTTGTTCCCTACTACCGTTCACCGTTTGGGTGATGCTGAAGGTCAGCAGGTCAGTAGCTTGACATGCAGAACACACGTGCTCACTCATAGGGGTTATCAAACATGCAAGCGGGCACACTCGAAACGACTCGCCACAGCCTCACATCCGTTTCCAATGAGACTAGCGAAGCTGCGGTCTCAGGGTGCTGGCAAATTGAATAGGGAATCCCTATTCAATTCCCTATTCAATTCAGCACCATGGGTGCTGGCAAATTGAATTGGGAATCCCTGTTCAATCAAATAATAATAAACGCAACTTATTTCTCACGCATCCTTTCGCGAGTGCATTCGACCGACGCGAAACCGCAGGCACGGAGCCTGGCTCATTGGCGTCTGCATCGAGTGGTGAATAAGTGTGCCGTGAGACGGTGTTTGAAGGTGGTGGGGGAATCCATTTGCCGAAGAGGAGAGGGAAGAGTGTTCCAGAATTCCTGGCATCAAGGGCTGATACCAACTATGCTGTGTCACTGGCATGTCAGCTATCCATCAGATGAACAAACGTGTGTGCTGGCCCGTATAGTAATATAACATATGCCTTCCGCTAGCAGTTTGGCGACGCATAAACCCCCGCTCACCGCACAGAAGAGCAGCTGGATCTGCTTAATGCGGGATTGGCAGGAAAAGAGCATTTTTCACAAAGCACCACATTGTTAAGTCTACAACAATAAATGTATACGTCAACATTTGAAATCTCTCACTTTAGCCTGTGAGTTTGCAATGTTCAGTCAGACAACTAGCGGGACAGACACTTGCACGTATGGAGGAAGTCCTTTAATTCGAAGGCTTTCGTGACCAATATTATCGACGAAATCCATTTTTGGGTCAGGTCACGTCAAAAAATTATAAAATAGTGTCGTTTAACCCTCCACCACCCGACACGGCCAATCAGTAAGGGATTGTCACGTGAACAGAAAACGCGCCAATTCCTTCACCATCTCAGCCCACCGGTGTGTTGAAATGCGACCCCACGATATTTTATAAAAGATATCTTCGACATTTCGCTGATAATTACGCTCAGCATCATCAAGCACCTGCGCCAAAAATTGGGCGGGCAGATCGGATGACCCGTTCCGCTTCTGGGTCTGTTTATATGGAGGTTGTAATGTCATCACCCGCGTGGTCAGGCGCGCCGGGACACAATGGGCAGCCTAGTTTACTAGGTATCCAAACTGGTGTTTCCGGTTAATTGAGTTGTTCAGACAAAGGGGGGCTAACGATGTCTGATTACCCTGGTAATGAGGTGTTATGCGAGGGATTGTATCAAGCGTTGATGTATATGCGGTTTGTACGTTTATTGCTTGATGATGCGTTTCCAAGCCGCACTTAATTTGCAGCTATCGGAACGATTAAAATTGTTCTTATTTTTCTCAATTTCCATGGACTCACGGTCCAGTCTCGGCCAGGAGTGGTTGGTTTTACATAAGATGTCGACATTGTCAAAGTCAATTATGTGGTTCTTCTGGCAAGCGTGCTCCACAACTGCCGACATCTGGGTTTGACCATTTTTAATGTTTCTTTGGTGTTCTTTAAGGCGTGTGCTAATGTTTCTACTCGTCTGACCAACATAGCAGTTTCCACACGAGCAGTTGATGCGGTAAACTCCTTCTGTGGAGAGTTTGGGTAGTTTATCTTTAACACTCATCTCATTATCTGAAACCGCTTAATCCTATATAGGGTCACGGTGAGCCGGAGCCTATCCCGGAAACACAGGGCGTAAGGCAGGAATACACCCGACGACGGGACGCCGGTCCATCGCCAGGCATTGCGGGACAATTTTAGTCTGCGAGCCAATCAACCTATCCAGGAGCATGCTTTTGGACTGTGGGAGGAAACCGGAGTACCCGACGAAAACCCACGCGGACACGGGGAGAGCATGCAAACTCCACACAGAAAGGCACCGGAGCCGAGAGACTCGAACCCGGGACCTTCTTGCTGTGAGGCGTCAGCGCTAACCACTGCGCCACCGCGCCGCCCTATAACACTAGTTAATGTTTCTGCGATTGTTTGTACGGTGCCAAATCTTACTTTGATTTTTTGTTCTTCTAGAATTCTAGCTATTTTATCAGTTACTCTGGCAATGTATGGTAGTTTAACCGTTTTAATTACGTTGTCATCCTCAACTTCTGTGGTGTTTGGCCTGTTTTAATTAGTTAGAGCTCTGTTTATTTGTGCGTTGCTATAACCGTTCAATGAACGACACTATTTTATAATTTTTTCCGTGACCTGACCCAAAAATGCATTTCGTCAAGGGAAGTCCTGTTTCTGGTACACTTGCATGAATGCCTAACGATGGGTGCGACGACTGAAATGAGCACTGCGGTCGTCACGTACCCGCTGGGGAGTGTGGATGGGAGAAAGCGCGTCGAGGTCGGTCATGGGGAACTCCACGCCCTTCCTCTTGAGGTCCTCGTACACGTGCACCACGCCGGTCAAGTCCGGAGCACTCCGGAACGCATCCGCCCACGTCTACACGTTAACAACAACGAAAATGTGTTCGACTTCAGATATAGTGGGCTCAGTGCTCATTCACTCTCGAAGAGAGGCAGTCTTCTAACTCTCCGCCTCTCCGTAGTTTATAACGTCTTTGACTTGTTCTCTCTGCGAGAGTGAACAAACATGTGCATATTATTAATGCCAGCTCATGACTATTATACAGTGCTGGCCCCATTCCAACGTATACTATAAGGCATACGAGTTGTTCTTAATCCTGTGTGGTATCCAGCAAAACCACAGCAGAAGTTGCTGCTTTTGTGACCCAGGTGCACACGCTGACCTGCACCAGGCTGAGCACCTTCTCCTGCACGATGGTCGGTGGGTTGTTCTTGGGCTGGATAATTCGCACCAGGACCCCGTCCACGAAGTCCTGGCTGGCAATGAGTACGTGAAAGCGGTGCCCGCAGTTTTTCACGCACGTCTCCAGGACCTGGCCCAGCAGGGGACAGGTGGTCACAGTGGGAGAGTCTTGTCCCGTCCGATGCATCCACACGAAAGCGTTCTAATGTTTATTATATTTTAGTACGGACGAAGGGGGTCATGGATCCAATCGGCTATGATGATGGAGGCGATGGAGCGATGAAACAAACTCGAGTGCAGGAGGCATATGGATTGGTGGTAGAGAGGGGTGTCAGTGGTGGTGGCAGCTTGGCGAAAGCATAGCTCGATGGTGCCTGGTGTTTCAGAGAGCCTGCCCTGCAGGTGCGGCTGCGATGAATGATGCCACAGCGCCTCACAGTGATGGACGAGTGACTCAACCATCGCCGCTCATTCGCTGTTGCGTCGGGACGATGGCTCACTGCGGACCTGCGCCTGCTCAGGAATACTTGCTCCTTCCTTGGTTTAACAATTAATTTCATCACTTATTTTATGCTCTTCTCTAAATTATAGCCATATAATTTAGAGAATTGGATTGCTCTGCTGTTGCTGTTGTTATTGACATGCCATTCTCTCCACAGCTTAGATTTGAACCAAAAAAACATTTTCAAAATTGTTATTGATGTGCCGTTCATATGTCGTTGTTGTTATTAGGTTCTCTCCACAGCTCCGTGCAGCGCTCTGTGACCCTCGGGTGAAAAACACTCTAGAAGTGCAATTACTATTATTAATTATTATTCAGGACAGGGCCACAATGCTCGGGGCAGCAAGCTGCGGGCAGAGTGTGCTCAGCAATACAAGCGGGGCACTTACTGTCAGTGCCAACATGATCTCCTTAAAGTTCTTGTTTCCACCGATGCGTTTCTTTAAGGCCTTCACGGCATCTTTGGGCCTGGGGACAGAAAAGTCCAAGCCAGGATATACTTTGCAATGAAGCATGGTCAATGTTAACGTATCATTCGTGTGCCTGGACTATGATCCAGCAGCTCACTCACATCAGCACATCCAATCGCCTCCGACTTAAAAATACTTAAAATACTAAATCTTGAGACACAACAAAAGCATAACGGCAGCTGGCTGTATAAGCACAGCCCCTAGGGGAGCCAAGTGAACTGTGTTAATATGATGCGTGGCATGTTAATGAGAAGTTTCACTTTGAATTCCCTACCACCGGTATTAAGCAAGGATGTGTTGCTTATATCAGAACTATAATTACACAAGGCACGTTTGTATCTAGTTGCTGCTGAATAAGCATTTTTTTGCTATCATTGTGATGTTTACAGATATTTGTTTGCGAAAAAGACAACCAAACAAAAATCACAAAACCAAGAAGATTACATTCATCAGTGGGTGGCACCATGGCCTAGAGAGTAGCGCTGCTGCCTTACAGCATGACGGTCCCATGTTTGGCTCCTCAGCTGAGGAGCCTTTCTCTGTGGAGGATGTGTGTTCCTCCTGTGTGGGTTTTGGCCAGGTACTCCGGTTTCCTCTCACCATCCAAAGCCATGCTGCTGCCAAGGTGTATTGGCCAACTGAGTAAAATTACCCCAAAAAAGTGCCCTACGCTATATACTGGTGTCACATCCTGGGTATAGCTCCGTCTCGCACCCTGTCTGCTGGGATAAGCTCCAGGCCGTCCGCAAATCTGTACAGGATCAAGTGGGTACCGATATGGACCGACTACTTTCATCATTCGTATAGCACATGTCGTCATGATACAGAAATTTGGAAGCCAACAGACGCTTGACTTAACACCCGACTGCAAGATGCTCCTTTGGCAGGACTCACCCCTCATCCGTCTCGTTAATGATGTCACAGATCTCAATGTTGAGATTCCAGTCTTCTGACGGGAGAGAGCCATCGGTGGCCTTCTCTACACGGAAACACGAAACAAAGTGACAGGGCACAGTGTCACAATTAGCAGGAGCAACAAGCACCGCTATGCAGGCAAGGGACACATCAAAACGGGGCCACCTTTAAGCGCGTGAATGATGTATGATACCTGTAGTCATCGCATGACCACATCACCCACAATGCTCCCAATCTCATCAAATATAAAAAGCTATACTGACTTGCGCAGTTGATAGTGCTTGAATGGGCAACCACCATACATAACAGGTGTTACAGCCTACTGCCAATGGTGTGGGCAGAAGACAGGGCAGAAAAATGCATTGTCGTTCGTCTGTGTTAACATATCTCTGCTTCCCACCATCACCAACTGATTGGTGAGAAAACATTTTGTGAACTGTTTAGAATGTTCCGTATGTCCGTATAAATGTGACCTAAAATGTGATCAGATCTTCACATCAGTCCAAACAACAAATGAAGAGAAACTGGTTAAACAAAGCGTACACAGGAACAAATATTTTTAAAAATATGCCTTTATATGACTTTCTTTATTCAAGTACTGAGCAAAATGATCCAACATTTATTTTATCTGTCCGAATGAGTATGTGAACCTTTACATTCAGTGACTGGTGGCAACCCCTTGAGCAGCAGTAACTTCAACAAAACATCTTCTGTAACTGCTGATCAGTCCCTGCACATTGGTTTGTAGGAATTTTGGCCCATGCCTCCTTCTAGAGCTCCTTCAGCTCAGAGATATTTGTGGACTTTCTTGCATAAACTGCTCGTGTCAAATCCTACCACATTTCAATTTGGTTAAGGTCTGGACTTTTACTTGGCTATTCCAAAATGTGAAGTCTCTTTTGCTTCACCTATTCTGTTGCAGATTGACATGTGTGTTTATTATCATTGTCTTTGCTACATGACCCATTTTCTGTTACGTTTCAGCTCATGGATGGATGCCCTGATATTCTCCTGTAGCGTTTACTGATACAATCCATAAATCATGTCTCCGTCAATAGTGGCAAGCAATCCAGTTCCTGAGGCAGCAAAGCAGCCCCGAACCATGACACTTCACACAGTTAAGATAAGGTCCTTATGTTGGAATGTATTATTTGTTTTGGAGAAATTATGTTTTTATTTAAGCCAAAGAGTAAAATTTTCGACTCATATGTTCACAGAACATTCTCTCAATAGCCTTTAGAATCGTCCAGATTGTCTTTGACAAACTTTAAATTAGCAACAATGTAATCCTTGGAGAGCAGTGGTTTCTGCCACAAAATCGTCCCATGCACACCATTCTTGTTTAGTGTTTTCCTGATGATGGACTCATGAACACTGACATTAGCCAATGCAGGAGAGACCTGCAGATCCTTAGATGTTACTGTGGGGTTCCTTGCGACCTCGTGGATTATTGTACGCCAACCTCTTGGAGTTATAATCGTTGGACCACCGCTCCTGGAAAGACTAACAATGGTGTTGAATCCTCTCCGTTTATACACTATCTGGATTGGTGGATCCCAACATTTTGAAAAATGGTTTTGTAACCCTTTTCATACCAAAGGGCATCAATTACTGTTTTTCTGAGGTCCTCCACAAACCTGTGGTGAAAATCAGACTGATAGTGGCGACCAAAGTTTGTCACATGGCAAAGTCACACAAACTCATCTCATCGCCAAAAACCGCTTAGTCCCGCACAGGGTAGCGGTGAGCCAGAGCCTATCCTGGCAGACACAGGGCGCAAGGCAGGGATATACCCACGATGGGACGCTAGTCCATCACTGGGCACTGCGGGCAATTTAGTCTGCGAGCCGATTAACCTATCCCTGCCTTGCGCCCTGTGTCTGCCGAGATAGGCTCCGGTTCACCGCGACCCTGAATAGGACTAAGCGGTTTCTGACAATGAGGTGAGATCTCAATGCGTGCACGCGCGTGCGCATGTATTGCACACGTGTGTGTGTGTACATGTGTTGCACGCGTGTGTATATGCGTGTGTTGTGCGCGTGCGTGCGCTGCACGCACGGGACAGGCTCCGGCTCACCGCGACCCTGTACAGGCCCAAGCGGTTTCTGACATTGAAATGAGACTGCCCGCTCAGGTGTGGCTACGGCCTCGTGATAACCTGTATCCACGAGCACAGCTTGGGCTCCCTCCAGCGCACGTCTCGCCTGCCCTTGCAAAGCCTAATAACAATGGCAAAGCCTAATCTGCATGGTCACTGCTATCGCTTGCATTGTGAATGCTATGAGTTGACAATCGCAATGAGCACAACGCCAAATACCTCGATGACGATGGAAAAAAATATACACGACGACTTCAAACTAGTGAAAGACATTGTGTGAGAGCCTGAACAATGTTCTGCATACGTTGGTGTTGTCGTTTGCAGTCAGTTCAGGCCATTACACACAGTGGTATATAAATTATGCATTCATATCCTTTCCTGCATCGGCCATCAGGCACGGTAATTTGATCGTCGGTGTACCTGGATAACATATTAGAGTTCACTTTCGTGAGTGAACGGTGTGATAAGTGCATGGCCATGCAGGTGCTGTGGGTGCATATTTATTCATATTGCCAATCGCGGACGGGCATGTTTCTCATCCACCCGCCTCGTCCGTGTGATTATCAACCCTTCTGGTGATGTGCCCTGCCGAAAAACCCAGAACTCTCCACGGTCACGGTCCTGTACGAGAGTTGATCGCGTGGCTCGCCGTGCAGCTCATTGCGTCAGCCCAGTTCCCTCCTTTGGGTGCCATTCCTTCACCAATTTCAACCATCTGACATCGTAACGATGTAGGTTTTTCACGGCTCGATGCATGACGATTGCTTCGAAAAGCTGCTCTCTCGGGACAGCCGCGTCGATGGCTCTCTCTCCTCTCCTCGCGACGTTTCGCCTCCTCACACGTTAGAGGCATCCTCAGGCGTTCCTTCAAGCGAACTGCTCTGCCCCAGGCCACGAGATTTTCTCTTTTTTGTTTACATTTCTTTCAAAAATTATACTAAAGTTTGAAAAAAACAGTAATTTTTGCACGGGCAAAAAAAAAACACCATCATTTTCCATAAATCACTATCAACATATGTTTGCATTTTCTTGATGTCCCTATTTTTCTCGCTGGAATTTCGAGCACTCATATCTCCATATATTTTTGCATACTTTTCAGCTATTGTTCCATTTTCCTTATCAAAGGTCATGTTTGTATGAGTCACTGGGATTAAACTATGTTCTTTTGGACACAATGGTATGTCTTTTTTACGTTTCATTAACATATCACACTTTCCATAATCCTCCACCCTTATCTCAAATGCCTTTATCTCACTCATTCTCGAACAGAGAATGATCCATGAACACGAGGAACCACAGACAGCTAGAAGGTCCATTGTGCTGAGCCTGCCACCAATTAGCCAAACTTTATGGTCCTCTATATATTTAGATGCCATTCGTTAATTAGTGACTGTTTACATGTGCAAGATATTTGGAGCAACTGGAGAGCTTGCATATTCTTATCTCATCTCATCTCATTGTCTGAAACCGCTTAGTCCTATACAGGGTCACGGTGAGCCAGAGCCTATCCCGGCAGACACAGGGCACAAGGCAGGGATACACCCAACGATGGGACGCCAGTCCATCGCCGGGCACTGCGGGGCAATTTAGCCTGCGAGCCAATTAACCTATGCAGCAGCATGCTTTTGGACTGTGGGAGGAAACCGGAGTACCCGGCGAAAACCCACGCGGATACGGGGAGAGCATGCAAACTCCACACAGAAAGGCACCCGAGCCGAGAGATTCGAACCCGGGACCTTCTTGCTCTGAGGCGACAGCGCTAACCACTGGGCCACCGTGCCGCCCGCATATTATTATCTGAAAGATAAACAATGTTTCTGAAGGGTCATGTGGCGTGCACGTTGTTGCGGTACTGCCTCCTGCTGGCGAACCACGGTACGACACCTCGATAACAATGAGAAGGGAGGTTTCGCCTCTCTTCCCACTGCGAAATGCCGCAATGCGGAGAGAGGGAGCGACCGACGCGGCTGTCCCGAGAGAGCAGCTTTTCGAAGCAATCGTCATGCATCGAGCCGTGAAAACCTACATCATTACAATGGGAAGGCAGCTCCGCAATATTTAGGTTGGGCCACCAACGCTTGCCTCCAAGGTGCCGAATTCTGCCTGGCTAAGAGGTGAATGGAATTCCACGATTGGAAATATTTAAACACCTGTGTAGATTTTCAGAACTCGACGAATATTTTGGGTATGCTGTGGCAAGCGAATTTTAAATTGCGACGCAGCGCCTCCTTCCTCGGAGACCATCATCCAAACCTTCGCTGCTGTTTGAAACAACAAATAGTCGCCATTATCATTAATGTAATGATGTAGGTTTTCACGGCTCGATGCATGATGATTGCTTCGAAAAGCTGCTCTCTCGGGACAGCCGCGTCGATGGCTCTCTCTCCTCTCCTCGCCTGAGGATGCCTCTAACCGTCTAACGTGTGAGGAGGCGAAACGTCGCGAGGAGAGGAGAGGGAGCCATCGACGCGGCTGTCCCGAGAGAGCAGCTTTTCGAAGCAATCATCATTATCATTGTTATTTTGTTGACGGTGTGTAAAGTTACCACATCTGGTCTGGGCAATGGTTGGCTCTTCAGGTGGTTATTTTTGGAGCATCCTGATACGCCTTATCTGAAAAAGCGTGTTTCCCTGAGTAAACCACAAATTAATTTGTATTGCTGTAAAGATCCACAGAAATTCTGCACTGATCCAGAGGTTACAGTTCCGCCGTGCTGAGGACTCTACCACATACAGTTTCCCATCGAGTTCGTAATGAAGATCCAACTGCTGATTAGGGCACCTTCAGGCGTGTTTGCGTCGAGTTCTCTCAGTCATTTCCTCATCTTTGCAACGGTTTTACAGAGCTCTTCTGCCCTGGAAACTGCATTCCTTTCAATAACGTGTTCACAGTATTGACTTATCTTTGCTAGCTACTTTCAGTGCACTATACATAACTATATTAGTTCTCATTTAAAAAGTGGTCACATCCATTTAATAAATTAGCGTGCCACATCTAATATTACTACTTTCATCTGTTAGCAAGTCATGTCTTGTTGACCACGTGTATATATCAAGTTCGTTTTGTATACGCAGGTGGGAACTCGAGACCAGAAGAGTTATTTGTGAGACTGGGGGGCATCAGCCTGGAAGTGGGGGGAGGCGATGTAAACTCCCACTTGACTAATTAGCAGGATTTTGTATTAAATGTTGGACATTTTGAGACCTTGGCGCCAGCACAAAATGGCTCACGCTTGTGGATGATATCAGGAGATCTTTAATGTTCCCTGCGAAGCAGGAAGCCCGTAGTATGGTTGCAGTTATTACTCCTGAAGTAAGTAATTTGTGTGAAAACTGGATTTACACTATACATCTCCTCGGCGGGAGGGATTACATCCTTTGGCTGGCCTGGGAACGCCTGGGAACCCCCCCAGGAAGAGCTGAACTCTATTGCTGAGGAAAAAGGGATGTCTGGTCCCACTCTCCTTGGACTGCTGCCACCGCGACCCTCGCCAGGACAAGCGGTGCAGAAAATGGATGGATCTCCTCTGTAACAAGTGGCAAAGACACGACAGCTGGCCATGTCACTGCTAGGCCATGGTCTAGCCCAAACGAGACAATGGTAGGAGACTCAAAGTAAAACAGCATTAGCTCAGCTTTGTGGCGCGGTAGGCAGAGTATCATTCAGCAATGCACTAGTTACCCGATATCACCTGACTGTTGCAGAGGTTTACAGTTCTGACTCCGGCAGGCCATGCTAGTCACTACACAAAGTATGTAGTCTCCTTAAAAAAGGATGTAAAAGATGCCATAACTGTTTGAGCAGTGTGTGTAACGTCGTGTACCAGTATCACGGTGCAAAGTGGCCAAACTCTGAAAAAGTCTCAACAAATATACTTAATGCGACTTAGACATAGCTTTATCACCCCCTATTGTGAAACGAATGCAAACTATGTCTATAAAACATAGCACCTTTGTAATAACTACAGTATTGGAATGCCACGAATACCAAATATATTTTTGTATCGTACAGTAGTTGTAATATTATTATTATTAAGAATATATTCATTCATTATTAATACCCGCTTAATCATGTACAGGGTCGCAGAGGGGCTGGCGCCTATCCTGGCCGATAGAGGGTGCAAGGTGGAGGAATACCCAGGATGTGACGCCAGTACATCACAGGGCACACTCTTTTGGGCAATTTAATCAGCAGGCCAATGAACCTCGGTAGCTACGACGTACGTGTCTCTGGACGGTGGGAGGAAACCGCAGCACCCGGCGAAAACCCACACGGGCGCGGGGAGAGAGCGGGAGAGAGAGGGGGAGAGAGAGAGAGAGGGGGAGAGAGAGAGAGGGGGAGAGAGAGAGAGAAAACTCGCAAACTCCACACAGAAAGGCAACCGAGCCGGGGGAATCGACCGCGTTACCCACTGCGCCACCGTGCCGTCATTAAGAATACATCTCAAACGAATCCGAACACCGACAACCTTGTGGCCTCCATAGCAACAACAATGGCACTCGAATGAAGAACTTGTCTTGTTTGTGGACGTCAATGACAGAAATGAAACATTACGATAACATTTTATGCACGGTCACTGGTGCGGCTTCGCGTGAGCAGCGTGGACGCTCACACATCCTGGAGATATCAGTAAAATAATAAGGGTGGCACCGTCACAGCCCCATGCTTCAAGACAACATTGAGGACAACATCTCATCTCTCATTATCTGAAACCGCTTAATCCTATATAGGGTCACGGTGAGCCGGAGCCTGTCCCGGAAACACAGGGCGTAAGGCAGGAATACACCCGACGACGGGACGCCAGTCCATCGCCGGGCATTGCGGGACAATTTTAGTCTGCGAGCCAATCAACCTATCCAGGAGCATGCTTTTGGACTGTGGGAGGAAACCGGAGTACCCAGCGAAAACCCACGCGGACACGGGGAGAGCATGCAAACTCCACACAGAAAGGCACCCGAGCCGAGAGATTCGAACCCGGGACCTTCTTGCTGTGAGGCGTCAGCGCTAACCACTGGGCCACCGCGCCGCCCTGAGGACAACATTTCCCCATGTAATGGTGCGGGGTTGTTCACAGCTCCGTGTATGAAAATTGCTTTGCACAACAGTTCGTTCAGGATTGTCGTGTCGAGAGTGCCCTCTCTCTCACATTGGAGGCATCATCAGGCTCCATTAGGAAACACCCGATACAGCTATCCAGAAAGAGCAACTGTGCAGAGCAATTCTCATCACTATGTCTGTACTGTCAACACTTAGGTATGCCACAAAATATCAATTGCTTATGAATCCCTACATTAATCATAGAGATCAACGTGCAATTCAGAACCGGATTGCTTTGTGCAAATTATATGCGGTAAAAACAATGATTTTACATTTAGAACGCGCACATTCATTCACTGTCGAAGGTATTCATTTGACAGAACGACTCAGAGGCGCGAGGAGAGCACAGAGAGGCGGAGGAGGAGGAGACAGCCAGGCGGTTTGCCGGCACCACATTGCCACACACTGCTTCCTATATATCAGGATGTCATCGGTAAATTAATGATTTTTGTTGTTTTGGTAGGAAACCCGGAGAGCCCGGAAGAAACACACACAGTGACATTCATTATTTCCATAGAGCAAACAATGAGTTTATGGAATGCAAATGATCCCATACAAGTAATTTGATGCCTAATTTAAAATGAGGTAGCAAATTCTGATCAGAATTACCATACTATAATTACCAATATTAACAAGAACACAACATTTTAGTAGTCATTAGAATGACCAATTTGTCAGTCACCTGCGTAAGCTAACCTGTAATATCTGCTAGGCATGCTCTGCCTTTTCACGTACAATAATGATGGTATCAAACTAATAACATGAAGGGTACCATCACTCCCATTGAAAGAGAACGACTCAGAAGCCACAGACAAGTGGAACGAGAGCTAAGCGATAAGACTGTACCAACTGTTGCCTTAGCAATGCAGGCGTTTAGAGGTATGAGTGACCAAATAATGAGTGTATCCCTTACGGATGGAACAGATGGAGTACGCATTTTGCTGTACTACATTCTCCTGGCGAGCCAGGGTATGACACTGACAATCATAAGGAGTTTTACAAAAACTCAGATCCCCCAACCCGAGTCTCAGATTATAGGCCAACATCACCCACACTACTATAACTAGGTTTCTGTCCACCTGTGTGTATAAATTTCAGGCTAAACGGGGGATATTTGTCATGCATACCGGCTGTATGTGATGTGTGTTATGTATGCACGTGTTTTGTATGTGTAGCGTTTTACATCTTTATTGTTTCAAACTGCTTTAAAAAAAAAACTTTCTTTCAGGATCATGAGCTGGTTAAAAAGTGAGTTTGGCCTGGGGGTGTTCAAAACAAAGACCACAACAACACAGCAGCCAGTGCTTAACGAGGCGGCATCACATGAGCCCCCTAAGCAACTCCATTAGTAAACAATGTAACCAAAACTTGACAAGGCACCCAGCACACGTATACAAGCTTGAAATTAGTCTTGGTTTAAGTTTTAACGGCGAGGTGTCGTCCATGCAGGAGTAACATCTGCACCTCACAGAAACCACTGCCCCAGACAGTTGAAGTCCCATCTCGGGCACCATTCTTTGTGGAGTGCGTTCTACCCCTGTTCTGCATGGGTTTCATCCGGGTTCTCAGTTCTCATCTCATTGTCAGAAACTGCTTAGTCCTGTACAGGGTCACGGTGAGCCGGAGCCTATCCCGGCACACACAGGGTGCAAGGCAGGGATATACCCACGATAGGACGCCAGTCCATCACCGGGTACTGCGGGCAATTTAGTCTGTAAACCAATTAACCTATGCAGCAGCATGTTTTTGGGGCTGTGGGAGAAAACCGAAGTGCCCGGCGAAAACCCACACGGACACGGGGAGAGAACATGCAAACTCCACAGAGAAAGGCACCAGAGCCGAGATTCGAACCCGGGACCTTCTTGCTGCGAGGTGACAGCGCTACCCACCGGGCCACCGTGCCGCCCTGGGTTCTCTGGTTCATTCCCATAATTAAGACTCACTAATTAATTGGCCAATAACATACATAGGATGCAGCGTGTGGCAAGTGTTGGCATCAATTGGTCTCATGGCTGCCTTCCAGTGCCACTGCATTTTCCGACTGTCTCGTTAGTCAAATGCCTTTGAGCGAATACTTCTGACAACGCACAAATATTGTGCGCGTAGTCAACTGTAAATCTCATTCTGTGAGCTTAAACAATAATAATAGGCATGGTAAATGCTTTTACACATGACCATTTTATTTTTGTGTTCGTTCCAGGCGACTGAGGATCATAAAGACGTCGATTTGGTTTTAAACAAAAAAAATGTGCCTTCATCAACTCTGCCTGAAAATAAAATAACGAGTGACATTTCAAGCGTGGGACATGAATAGTTGTTTATGACCTTTGCCACTACCAGCAAAGCTGCAACACCAACCAATAATTTATTCAAATTTAGTCAGAACGTTTTGTGGCCTAACCCAAATAGCAATTACGATACGTGACGAGACTATTTTTAAACTCGCTAACTTGGCTTACGTCACATGAAATTGAGAAAACGCTGCCAAGGACACGAAGTATTTTACAATGTGCTGCAGAGTCTTGAGCGTGAAGAGGCAAGATGTCTCGGCGCGTAAATTTGGCGCCGAGGAGACGAAATGCTTCAGAGGAGGGTTCAAGGTAAGCTCAAGCTGCGGTGCTTCTGGTGTGAACCGTGTGTGAATATGGGGCCACAGAAGCACAGTTACACCATGATGCTGCACTATCCTTTGTGGCTCGCTACACAGACGAATCTTTAAAACATTTGGCGACTGATAAACGGTGCGAACATGGCTGTGGCTTAGAAATAGATGAATGGTGGCCGTTTAAATGTATCAACAGATTTGCGCGTGATGCACCGCGGGATTATGATAAATTGTCTTCTCAGAGATGTATCACGGGATTCTGAGCACGTCACTATTCGGTGATGTATCGCAGGATTACAAGCACATCACTCACTACTCAGGGATGTGTCGAGGGATTATAAGCCCGTCGTTACTCAGGGACGTATCACAATTCTAGGGACGTCACTATTCAATGCTGTATGGCGGGACTGTAAGCACATCACTCACTACTTAGGGATGTGTCGAGGGATTTCAAAGTATGTTACTACCGTGTTGGAAGTGAGTGCAGTGTCGCCGCCTGACGGTTGGAGCCCGAAACTGCACGTAATTTCACAACGGGGCTTTAATTCCCAATAATTTAGGAAAGCGTGAGACTAAGGTTTTCAAAAATCTGGATAAAAGCTATTGTGTAATTTATTTCAACAGTTCCTAAGTAATACTGTAAGGAATTCCCGTCTGCCTAGCTCATGGCAAGCTGGTTTCGTGACGTTTGTGCCTTCTATAATTAAATTATTTGTTAAAATAGTCAGTATTCTTAACAATTTGCGCGCACCTTTTTCCCACGCTGCTTGATGCTTTTCAGTAATTCTATTGAGTTTTGTGGTTCCCCGAAACCCGCAAACTGACTAACTGCATCCAACATACGTGAGAGCACGGGTTTCCAAATAATAAACACAAATTATATGTCTTATAATTTATTATAGGGCGGCACGGTGGCCCAGTGGGTAGCGCTGTCGCCTCACAGCAAGAAGGTCCCGCGTTCGAATCTCGGCTCGGGTGCCGCTTTCTGTGTGGAGTTTGCATGTTCTCTCCCCGTGTCCGCGTGGGTTTTCACCGAGCACTCCGGTTTCCTCCCACAGTAGAAGAAACATTCTGCTGCATAGGTGAATTAGCTTGCAGACTAAATTGCCCGCAGTGCCCGGTGATGGACTGGCGTCCCATGGTGGGTATACCCCTGCCTTGCGCCTTGTGTCTGCCGGGAGAGGCTCCGGCTCACCGCGACCCTGTACAGGACTAAGCGGTTTCAGATAATGAGATGAGAATTTATTATAATTTATATGTATTATAATTTTGCATTTCCAAATTAGAGTTTAAGTCTGATCATATTTTATACGTTGTTCTGCAACGACGTGCATTTTAAAAAACCCAAGAAAAAAGATTATTGCTGCTGATTTTCCGTTCTGGTGCCGTTGTTGTTGACGTGCCGTTCTCTCCGCAGTTCTGCAGCGCTTTGTGACCCTCGGGTGAAAGCACTCGGGAAGTGCAATTATTATAATAAATGACAGCCTCGGGCTATAGTTATACACTAATAAATAATGGCCTACATAACCGCTATAAAACCAGGTGCAGTATATCAAATGTATTTATAGCACACATGAGAGATGAAAATGTCTTCCGATTCAATTGTAAACATTGAGTGATAATGACTGGATTACGAGGGCTGTACACCTCACTTGTCTAGTGGTAAAAGGCTTTGTTTTTTGTGAATACCTGGTCATTCATTATGAGTTACGGTTGTCAATTTATCTTGCTCAGAATTGTAGGTGGCCAGAGACTATCCCGGCAGACACAGGGCACAAAGCAGGCCTATATCCAGAATTGGATACCAGTCCATCGCAGGGCACGGGGGGGGGGGAGGTAATTTAGAAGGCAGGCGAATTAACTTGGGCAGCATGTCTTTGGACTCTGGGAGGAAAACAGAGAGCACCCGGCAAAAATCCACGCTGAAAACATGAAAACGCCAAGCAAATGCACCAGAACCTGGAGTTGAACCCACATTTCTTCCTGTGAGGTAACTGCGCTACCTCAATGTGCCACCGTGCTCCCCAATACCCCGACATTTTTCAGTATTAAATTACCAAGCCACTGTTTTAATTGGATGAAAAAGCTTGTGTGATGTTCACAACCCATTAAAATGCAGAGCAGGTTTTGTCCATCAATGATAAAGTATTTGTAACTTAATTTGCCAACGTTATAGTTCATGTATGGGAATGGTAAACGTGTCGTACGGCTGATGAGCCGCTATATACTATTTTGTTGTTAACTCAAATCTATATTAACTAACTGGTTATTGCCACTTTAGACAGATTTCCAACGTCTTTTATGTTTGGGCAGGAATGGATTTGACGTTTTTGGCACCAGTAGGCTGGGTCACTCCCACCCTGACAGTGGAGCTATGACATATATTTCCAAATAGATTCTAATATAAAACATTGTAGTTAGCCGTGAAGATTGTCATCTTCAGTCAATGTGGGTGCCTTGCCCTGGCTCCTTTCTCACTGCCTTCCATTCTCTCTGCAGGCATATGATTCAAGACAGCCGCTCGGGTACGTGGGCTGTTGGGCTGCAAGTAGTTATTACAAAAACTGACTGACAAGAGACTGTATTGGTGGGCATGAGAAGCAGATGGTGGCCACATGACATTATGGCCGATAGATCATTGGTGACACTGGACTGTCTGAGGTCAAGTGAAACGCGATGAACCATGCAAGTAAGACACCGACATCATTCACTTTGGCAGATATAATTATAATTATGGATGAGCATAGCACAGAATATTATCCTTCGGCACTCATGTTAACAACAAATTAAAGGCACGCACAGTTAATTAAAATGTAATTATTATCAACCTCAATTAAGGGGGATTGTGTTTTGTATTTTGCCACTGAATATGAACTACTGAGGCTGAACATCATTCTAAAATTACAGTTGCCACCAAATAGCAAATGAGCATTAAGAACAACCATTATCCCTGTGCTTCATTCAATGCACATACAGCATTAAATTCAGTGTGCAAAGTGCTTTGTTCCAAATCTCCCACCTGTTTGGGCCACTAGCGTTACCAATCGATACCTATACACAAACAAGCCAAGCAATTTAATGGTCAGCACACTTTCACTCACTATTGGGACAATTTGCAAGCAGTAGATGATTTGATTCTGGTAGCCTGCCGACATTTTCTGGATCATTACTAAACACCTTATTCTACCCAAAAATATACAATTTCGCAGATCACATGCGTGTTTAACCAATTATCAATTTATCAGCTGAAGCCATGACATTGACTAAAAAGGACCTATTAAGCAGTCAGGATCTCCAGATTTTTGGTAACTAAATGTAGACATCAACCAATTGAGTTAGAGTCCAACCGGTTAAATAGCCATTAAACATTATTAATATCCAGATTTGCCTCACTTTAATTCGAAGGCAGCGTGTCCTGGGAAGACCCAGGACACGCTGGAGAGACTATGTCTCTCAGCTGGCCTGGGAACGCCTCGGGGTCCCCCCGGAAGAGCTGGAGGAAGTGTCTGGGGTGAAGGAAGTCTGGGCATCGCTGCTTAGACTGCTGCCCCCGCGACCCGGCATCGGATAAAGCGGATGAAGATGGATGGATGGATGGATAATTCGAAGTCTTTCGTGACCAATATTATCACTGAAATCCATTTTTGGGTCAGGTCACGTAAAAACGTATAAATTAGTGTCGTTTAACCCTCCACCACCCTACACGGCCAATCAGCAAGGGGGTTGTCACGTGAACAGAAAACGCGCCAATTCCTTCACCATCTCAGCCCACCGGTGCGTTGAAAGCGACCCCACAATATTTTACAAAAGATACACACGATGTTTCGCTGATAACTACGTTCAGCATCATCAGGCACCCGCGCCAAAAACAGTTTTTCAACACACCGGTGTGCTGAGATAGTAAAGGACTAGCTCAATCGCTGCCGGAAGGCACTTGATTGCACCTGTACCAAACATTTTTCCAGCATTCTGGTTCATACCTGCGACAAGCCCAAGATCCGTTTCTTGACCATTAATCAGCTGCTTCATCCAGTCAGACACTCACCCACACCTCTCCATTAATAACAATCAGGAGGATCAGTTGATTCAATTTTTCTCAGACAAGACCTATACCCAGTCTCAACCACCAATACCTCTACAATCGTTCCTTGTACCTTGATCTCAAAACTCTTGAAATGTTCTGAGTTAAGGGAATCGATGTCTCTTCATTATTTACCAGATCTCGGCCTACAGACTGTTCTCTGCACTCTTTCCCATCCTAACTCATCCAAGCAAATTTCAAATCCCTTGCCACCTTTGTGTCTCATCTCTTCAATAACTCACTTCGCTCCATTATCGTTCCCCCACAATTCAAATGTGCCGCAGTTACCCCTCTCCGCAAAAAAAACCTGGCCTCGATTGCAGCATCCCTGATAATTATTGCCCCATCTCAAATTTACCATTCCTCGCTAAGGTCCTTGAACATGCAGTTGCTGTGGAACTCCATTAACATGTCCTCAATAATGACATCCTCAAACCCTTCCAATTTAGGTTCAGATTCGGCCATAGTAGTGAAACTGCTCTGGTCAAAGTAGTTAATGACCTACTTGTCGATGCTGATGAAGGATTGCCAAGTATTCTTGTCCTACTGGACCTGAGCACTGCCTTTGATACCGCCTGACAACCCAATCTTACTTGAGTGACTGGAAGGTATAGGGGTCTCTGGCTGTGCCCTGCATCGGCTGAACTCCTACCTCTCCGACCGGAAGTATTTCATCAGCCTCGGAGGACGTAACTCAGAGAACCATCCTGTTTTGTCGAGTTCCTCAGGGTTCACTCCTCGGCCCATTCCTCCTCAGCATCTACATTCAACCAATTGGCCATATCCTGCACGGACTCAATCTCAGCTACCATTGCTATGCCGTTGACATCCAAATCTACATCCACGCAAAGCCATCCATCAATGCGTGAGGTCTTTGTATGTAGTCCACACCGTCAATTGTGAAGGCCTGGCTCAAGTCAAATTTCCTAAACTAAATGGCGACAAAACAGAAGCTTTGCTTGTTGGAACCCCGCACCAATTGTCCAAGGCTGAACCTATCCTATTGATGCTTGACGACTAGACCAGTGAAGTTGATAAGGCAGTCCGGAGTCTTTGAGTGACTTTAGATTCCTCACTCGGCTTCGAGACACACATCAAAAAGGTGACGAAGGTAGCCTATTTCCATCTTAGAAACATAGTCAGACTTTGCAACATCCTGATACCCTCCGATGCAGAGAAGCTAATACATATCTTCAATTCTCCACGAATCGATGACTGCAATGCACTACTCCTTGGCATCCCCTGCCTACCTGATCAATCATATCCAACGTGTGCAGAATATGGCTGCTGGAGTCCTCACTCGCACACTCATCCACGATCACATATCCCCAGTACCGGTGTCCTTAATATGGCAACTTTAATCCTCCAATACGGGCTTGCTGCATGTGCCCAGACTGCATCTCCATTCGATAGATGACAAAGGCTTCTCGCGTGCTGCTCCCAGACTCTGGAATGCCCTTCCATTGCAGATTCGGTCAGCTGAGTCCCTGGGCATCTTCAAATCTCGTCTTAAGACTCACTTCTTCCGTAAGGCTTTCAAGGCCTCTGACTAGAACTGTTAATGTGGATCACTGTTGTGGTGCTGGGACAATGGCTCGCTGCCGACCTGCGCCTGCTCAAAAACATTTATTCCTTCCTTCAACAATTATTTTTATCACTTATTTTATAGCATCTAAATAATAGCCATTATTTGACTTTCAATTGAACTGCCCTGATGTTGTTGTTGCAGTTGATATGCCGTTATCTCTACAGCTCAGATTTATAACAAAAAATGGATTGTTGTTAATTTGCCATTTATATGCCGTTGTTCTTACTGTCATCATCATCATCATTAAGGAGACCTGCTTAATCATGTACAGGGTCGCCGGGCACTGGAGCCTATTCCGGCAGACAGAGGGCGCAAGGCGGGGCCTTACCCAGGATGTTACGTAAGTACATCACAGGGGACTGGGAGTAATTTGCGAAGTGGGCTAAAAAACCTAGGCTGCAGCGTGTCTTTGAACGTGGGAGGTAACCGGAGTACCCGGCGAAAACCCACTCGGACATGGGGAGAACACGCAAACGCCACACAGTAAGGCACCCGAGCCGAGATTCGAACCCGGGACTGTCTTGCTGTGAGGCGAGAGCGCAACCCACTGCCGCACCGCACGTGTCCTTGGCGTGAAGCGTTGCAATGATCTCACACACAGTTTTGTGACGTCATCATCCGGCGGTAATGACGCCAATAGCATAACAATTACATTTGATAAAAAATATATTAAACAATTAGCTCAGGCGTACTGGCAGCGTGCATGGCGATGGCACTGTAGAACAATAAAACAAGGATGGAACTTGAGTGCACAGAAAGAAATTATTATGCCTCAAAAAGTATACATTTACGATCTCGAAAAAGATCGTCCATTTATGACTGAGAACCCAACAGACTTTCAAATACAAAGACACAAACTGAGCAATGCAGAGGTCTGATGGTGCGAGTGTCCTCTGAGGACTCGATTCGAGTCCTGGTTAAAAGCAATTGCCATTAGCCACACCGTACCATGCACTGTAGTAACATATTTGGGCCCAGCCACAAGAGCTCTAAATTCACACTGCTCAGCTCTTATAAGGTCATGCCACAGAAAAAGGGGTGTGATGTCCATAAAGGACTTATTATTAAAGACGTTGAGCATTATACCATAGCCTTACAGCTAGGCTAACTAACTATACATAGTTATATACACATGTAAAGACTTGGTAGTCTAAATATTTGATCATGAGTCATTAATTCCTATCTCCCCATATCTACAGGTTGGTCAAGTTGCTTTGTGACCAACATTTTCTCCCTTCAGTCATTCATTTGCTTTAAATGAACCATATTTAGTTCAGACGGCTGATACGTGTTCGTAAACTAATTGGAGAACGACCTCATTAAAATACTACAAACCAGGAAAAAAAAACCCCCTCTCTGAAATGGATGGGGGTCACAAGGCGTCTCGATCACCATCTAAAATGATGACATCGTCATATTTAAGAGCGTCAGGTATCTGCCAACACCTTGGCTGTGAATGAACCAGCAAGGTGTTGCGTTGTTTTACAACCCAGGATGTTGTACCGATCAGAGAGAGAGCCGAATGATGCCTCCAACGTGACAGGCGGAATCACGGAGCGGAACGCGGGTTATTCCACAAAGAAGAGCTATGGAGAGCAGTTCTCAAGCATGAGATCGTCATCGTTAGCAGTACCCGCTAAATCCTGTACAGGCAGGCAGAGGGGGGGGCGAGGGGTGGGGGGCGCTGTTTCTCCAACATTTCACTCACGCAAATGACAGATCAGGATTACTTGTTGCTAAAAAAAAAGACCTTAATTGGCAGGAGCATCGTTAGATTGCAGGCCCGCGAGAGAGATGGCGACGGACTTCCCCACCGTGCAAACCACCGTACACGTGGGCACACAGCATTCAGCTATGGGACAAATAGGTGTCACCTCACTGAAGGGTTTGGTGGGTGTTTGTGGCCTCGTCTCATTAGTGCCACAGCAACGAGCATCGATTTAAGTCCGAGTCAACCTGCCCGGCGCGGCTGCGGACACGATATGCCGGGTACTTCGAACCGTGTGGCGTTTACGTGTCCGCGTGGGTTTTCGCCGGGTACTCCGATTACCTCCCACGGTTCAAAGAGACGCCGGTGCCTTAGGCTAATTGGCCTGCTGAGTAAATTGCCCCTGCGATGTACTGTCCGCCGGCCCTGCACAGGATTACGCGGGCATTCACAATGATGACGACTTCCCCATTCAAGGAGCGCTTTTATGTAGCGACCGTTTCAAAAAAAACAAGCGGCGCAGACACGGCTTCTGGTTGCACACGAAGGCGCCAAGGTGTTGGGAAAGTGGCACGGGTTAACCAAGACGGCACGGGTTAACCAAGACGGTACGGGTTAACCAAGACGGTACAAACACAGCAACACCAGCTGGCAAACGCCGACTTCCCCATTCAAGGAGCGCTTTTATGTAGCGACCGTTTCAAAAAAAACAA
>JAZEWT010000003.1:17967920-18001903 GCA_036362905.1 Mordacia mordax
GCTCCCCCGACCCTACCCCGTGCTGCTGCTGCATTCGCGGTGTCGCAGTGCTGCTGCTGTGTCCGTGCTGCTGCTGTGTCCGTGCTGTGTCCGTGCTGCTGCTGTGTCCGTGCTGTGTCCGTGCTGCTGCTGTGTCCGTGCTGTCACCGTGCTGCTGCTGTGTTCGCGGTGTCGCCGTGCTGCTGCTGTGTCCGTGCTGCTGCTGTGTTCGTGGTGTCGCCGTGCTGCTGCTGTGTTCGTGGTGTCGCTGTGCTGCTGCTGTGTTCGTGGTGTCGCCGTGCTGCTGCTGTGTCCGTGCTGCTGCTGTGTCCGTGCTGCTGCTGCAGCTGTGTCCGCGGACGCGCTGCTCACCTATGCGCTGCCCGACGGGAGAGCTGAACGCGTTGAGCAGCAGGAACGCCATGGCGGATCACGTGACACGGTCACGCGCGCGGCCCCACCCCTAACCACCCACTCGTACCCTAACCACGCCCCCCAGCACGCCCCTCCCCCTGGACACGCCCCCTCCCCGCGGACACGCCCCCCTCCTCCAAGACAAAGATGCCCCGTGTAGCCTCTACAGGCTGTACGGTCAAGTGCCGTTAACGAGCAGCGAGCGCCTATGAAGGTCGGCACGGCACACGAGGGCGCGGGAGACGCCGCGCCGCCTCCGTCTCCGCAGTGGCAGTGTTTACCCGTCGCACAAGGCACTCATTTCCGGCTGAGTCGATCCGGGAGAGGCCCACGACCGCTTCAGAAGTTCGCCACCGGCGTTCAGCGTTAGCGGGACTCGAACTCGGCTCCGCCCGCTTAGGCGCCCGGCGACGCCTCAACCCCACTAGTGACGTCCCGTTACGCTCTACGTGAAACGTCATCACGTACCAATTAGGCTCGGCGGGCCCAGCTTTTAAGGGAACGCAGTTGTTAAGACAACAATGTTATTGATGTGTCGGGGTTTTTTTTTAATTGCTATTTGCGTTTGTGCACCACTGCCAACTCGGAATCACAGCATAATTAGTTTACGACGCAATTAGTTGACATTAGTGTGAATGTTTGTTCATTTGTGACGCAATCACGCACGCACCTTAACATACGTCAAGCTCCGCCCGCGGCCGAAGTGGGCGGAACCTAACGAGCGCGCTCGGTGTGACGTCATCACGCAAGCGCCCCCCTCGTCCTTGCGTAGCGCGACGTCGGACCCGACCGCTTATCGTCGCGACGCAGCTGTTCGGTAAAAAATGTTTAATTTCCTCTCAACATCTTCGTTTCTCTTGAGGGAGAGGCATCTTGCAACACGGGCTCGCTGCGTGTGCCCAGCTCGCACCTCCATTCGATGAGGCGACAGAGACTTCTCGCTCTGCGCTGCTCCCACACTCGGGGATTCTCTTCCGATGGAGATTCGTTCAGCTGAGTCCTTGGGGCATCTTCAAATCTCATCTCAAGACTCACTTGTTCCGTAGAGCTTTCAAGTCCTCCGGCTAGGACTCTTGATGCGGCTCAGTGGAGCCGTGCCGGGATGTTGGCTCTCTTCCCACATGCGCCGGCTTTTTAAACATGTATTCTTTCCCCCGGCTAGGACTCTTGATGCGGCTCAGTGGTGCCGTGCCAGGATGTTGGCTCTCTTCCCACATGCGCCAGCTTTTTAAACATGTATTCTTTCCCCCGGCTAGGACTGTTGATTCGGCTCAGTGGTGCCGTGCCAGGATGTTGGCTCTCTTCCGATCCGCACCTGCTCGGGAACATTTATTCCTTCCTTGTGTGTTTTTAGAAATTTATTTTTTTTGCTGACTTTATGTCCTATGATTTGTCGCTGCTGTTTGACTTTCGGTTGAACTGTTCTGATGTTGTTGACGCGGCGTTCTCGCCACAGCTCGGATTTGTACAAAAAAAACCCTAAAAAAGATATTTTTGCTGATTTGCCATTTCCTCCGCAGCTCTGTGCAGCGCTTTGTGACCCTCGGGTGAAAAGCGCTCCTTGAATGTAATTATTATAGTAAAAATAGCCGCAATGTTAGTTCTTGGATCCACATGCAGTGCAGCATTGCCAGTGCAATTGGTGCTTAGCAAGAAGAAGTCTTGCTAAGCAGGTATTGCCCGAGGCGGTTAGATTCCTGTCTCGGGCACCTTTCTGTGTGGAGATTGTGTTCTCCCCTTGTGTTGCATGGGCTTCTCCTTTTTCGTCCGATACCTAATTAATCGCCGATGAACATAATTCAATGGTGATAAACGTGTGTAAAACCTTTATAATTTTATGTTTATGTATAAATTGGAGCAAAAATGTGATTAGGTCTTAATTCAAGACTTATTAATAGATAAAGAGTACATGACTAAATTAATAGCACATGAAAGAAAATACACTTTTTAATTTAACGATTGCTTATTAAAGCCTTACTTTCAGAATAACTGTGTCGAGCGCTCCTTCGAAGAAGAGAGGTGGAGCGCTTAACATGGCTATTCCGAAAGAGCAGCTTTGGTAAGTAATCATCATGCAGAGCCGTAAAAGCCTACATCAGTACTTTTTCATTTATTTATTGAGCCAAATGATGCAGCTTTCAATTTCTTTGTCGTTAAAGGTATATGAACCTTTACTTCAGTAAATTCTGACACCAGCTTGAGAACCAATAACCTCAAGCAAATGGCGTTTCTTGCAATTGTTGATCAGACCTGTACATCGGCTTACATGATTTTTGGCCTATTCCTCCTTACATAAATGCCTCAGCACAGATATATGTGGGCTTTCTTGCGTGAAATCCTGGCTTCAGGTTGTCACAACATTTCAGTTGGTTAAGGCCTTGGTTTTAACTTAGCCATTCCAAAATGCGAAATCTCTTCAGCTGTAGCCAGATTGTGATATATTTACTTGTGTGTTTAGGATCTTTGTCTTTATACAAAACCCACATTCTGTAAAGCTTCAGCTCACCGACATGCGTTGACATAATTCTATATAATTTGTTGGTACAATCCAGAATTCATGGTGTTGTCAATGATGGCAGCTCCAAACCATGATACTCTCACCACCATGCTTCATATTTTTGATGTTCTTATGTTGGAATGCAGTGTTTGTTTTTCGCCAAACAACGATTTTAATTTAAGTCAGAAAGTTCCACTTTCAACTTGTCTGTTCACAGAACAGTCTTCCAGTAGCCCACTCTATGATTAAGGGGGTCTTTTGTAAATTCGAGATGGGCAATAATATTCTTGGACAGCAGTGGTTTCCTCCTTGCTGTCCTCCCATGCACACCATTTTTGTTCAGTGCTTTCCGGATGGTGAACTCATGAACACTGACAGCCAATGCAAGAGACGCCTGCAGGTCTTTATACGTTACCCTGGGGTTCTTTGTGACCTGGATTATATAACGCTTTGTTCTTGGAGTGATTTTCGCTGGACGACCGTGCCTGGAAAGAGTAACAGTGGTCTTGAATTTTCTACGTTTGTACGCTATCTGCCTGGCATTGAATTGGTTGAGCCCAATATCTTTGGAAATGGTTTCGTAGCCCTGTCTAATAATAATTGCGTATATAGAGCGCTTTTCACCCGAGGGCCACAAAGCGCTGCAAAGAGCTGCGGGGAGAACGGCATGTCAACAACAACAATTTAATAACGGAAAATCAGCAATAATGACGTTTTTTGGGTTTTTTTTACAAATCCGAGCTGTGGAGAGAACGGCATGTCAACAACAACATCAGGACAGTTCAACTGAAAGTCAAATAGTGGCAATAAATTATAGACTAGACTGATGAGCATTGACAACTATTTTTCTGCAGTCCTCAGAAATTATTATTATTATTTAGCAGATGCCCTTATCCAGGGCAACTTATATCATTATGTACATGTGCATTTCTGATAAAATACATTCCAAATAGATACTGTCGGTTGCCTAACATTGCAAAGTATCAAAGTGTTGTTGTCAGATCTGTAAAATAATGGTCATATAGATGCCCCTTGATCAGTTTCCGAAATTACGTGAGTGCCACTGTTGCGGCATACAACCAAAGCCTTGACCGAGGGTTGAGCGGATTCAATGGTAAATAAAGGGCGGATTTTGCAGACGTTAAGTGAAACCTGCATGTACGAGATAGAACACTTAAGATATGTAACTCTGCACACCTTAACTGCTTTCTCCATAGTCTACTTACCTGGTGAACCTAAAGTTTACGTTGTACCTTTTAGTATGTGTGTCTAAATATTTCATCAATATATTTTTTTTCAATAAATTTTTTTTGCTAAGGTAATCCTTCAACCCCCACCGAGGCACGAGTCGCCCGTGCCGCTAGGGGGTGCTCGTGACTGATGACTATTCTAATTTTATTCTCCGCATTGATATCAAATCACAGTTCCCATTGTTGAATGACAGGAAATGACACATCCAACTATGTGAAGAGTAATACATAGGACGACGTAATAGCTGTGTTCCTACAATAAAATGATGATGAGATGAGACAATAAAATATAGTTGTAGAGAGTGGAAGATCTGTTAGACTTGTTGGCTCAGATATGGTATAGGTATGAGCATTAAATATTGTACACTGGAACAGTATAATAATGATTATAATAATTGCATTACCAAATGTTGCCAAAAGGCAGTCAGCTCAGAAATGGTGCCAGAAATGGTAAAAACCTTTTCTATTTTTTACATATGTACACTGGCAAAAGTACCCATAGCTTAAACAGCTCCACCTGAGCTACTAAAGCATTGATATTGCATTGTCCTGAGCTGACTGCCTTTTGACATCATCTGACTAACACTGTCAATCAGGCTCAAAAGAAAGCCATGTCTTGTGTAGGGCAATCAGTTTGATATTTCGCCACAAGTACGTGTGGCTATTGCAAACTCGACACTTTCTAAAAGGTGTCTATTTTGGTGTTTAAGATCTTAAACCCTATATAATTGCCAGAAATGGTGAAAACTTTTTCTATTTTTTACAAGAGATAAATAGGTTGAAAAAGATTAACAGTACGATGAGAATAAAAACAAGTTTAAGAGGATTATTGTATGATAAGATATCATAGCATAGGCAACCCTTAAAACTACCTATCATTTAAAAAAATCATATCTAGACGGAAATTTGTATTTTAATTATGACCTAAGATGGATCATCGAAGGTAGTGACTTTAGCCTCTACTATATGGCAACATTGGCGATGGACCGGCGTCCCGTCGTCGGGTGTATTCCTGCCTTGCGCCCTGTGTTTCCGGGATAGGCTCCGGCTCACCGTGACCCTATATAGGATTAAGCGGTTTCAGATAATGAGATGAGATATGGCAACATTGTTCCAACAGCAAGGGGCAGATGCCACAAGCGTGGGTGATGTGGGCTGTTAGGTATGTTTTTCGCCTTCTGCGACGTGTGATGCAGTGCGTTAGATTTATCATGTGTGATTCCATCTCACACACGGGTATGGTATCTAGCATTGTTGGAGGGATGCGATGGGTGGTAAGGGGTAGGGAGCGATGGCTCAGATAATGTAAAGAGCAGAACCTAAATCTTAGTCATACAAGAGCTCCATCCAACAGATTCAAGTCACGCGTGGTTGTGGAGAGTGTGCGAGTTTACATAAGAGTGAAAGTAGTAGGTTTACAGTCAACAGTTTTACCAGTGGGTGGCACAGTGGCCCAGTGGGTAGCGCTGTCGCCTCATAGCAAGAAGTTCCCGGGTTCGAATCTCGGTTCGAGCGCCTTTCTGTGTGGAGTTTGCGTGTTCTCCTTGTGTCCGCGTGTGTTTTCGCCGGGCACTCCGGTTGCCTCCCACAATCCAAAAAACGTGCTGCTGCATAGGTTAATTGGCTTGCAGACTAAATTGCCCGCAGTGCCCGGTGATGAACTGGCGTCCCATCGTGGGTATATCCCTGCCTTGTGCCCTGTGTCTGCCGGGATAGGCTCCGGCTCACCACGACCCAGTACAGGACTAAGCGGTTTCTGACAATGAGATGATGAGTTTTACTAGTACTGATGTAGCTATTGAGAGTGTGGTACATGATTATTTGTTTTCCAAAACTGCTCTATCGGAGTAGTCGTGTCAAGCCCTCCCCCATCTCTACTCCACGTTCGATGTATCCTCATCAGTCACGAGCGACTTCTGGCAAGACGGAAGGCTCGCGCCTCGGCGAGCGCCGAAGGTTTACGCTAGAAGTAAACAAAACATCCGTCAAGCAGATAACAGCACTAGTCCTCTCAGTAACCATACCTCGCAACCACTTAGCTGACACCATCTCCACCACTAACCCGAGCATGACTCGCCATGATACAATCACCACCATCACGCACCAGCATGGAACAACCATTTACAACCACTCAACCCAGCTTTAGACTGTTCATCACCAAAGTCTCCACCACTTTACCCATCAACACGCAACTTCTATGTAATGAAGGCAGCATCAGGCATAGGCCTCCAACATGGGAGGCAAAACATCGCAAATAAGACGGGAAAGACACGGCTCTCTCGACAGAACAGCTTTGGAAAGCAATCATTCACAAAACTATAAACTCACCACTCAGCCATCAGAGGCTGACATTTGTTTGCTGGAGCCATGGTATATATGTTTGAGATTCGGCTGCTACTGTGATATTAAACTGAGCTGACTTCACCAGGGCTCCAACTTAACCCTCTCGGTTGCTGGTAAAACGGAAACCATCAGTAGCCACAGCTGCAGTGACATGAATGATGGATGTGGTGGGCCGTGTGCGAAATATTTTTTACACCCTCTGACTCAGACACACCTGGCTGAACTGAAACTCTGGCTCTGAGACACGTGTCTTAGTTTCAACAGGGTGCAGGGCTCATTGTGGTCAAGTTAAACTGGGTGGGGTTAATAGCTGCGATAGAACTGAATTAAAGTCGATATCCAACGTTAGGTCTTCACAAGACAGAAGCCCCGCAACGCGCGCCCCCGATATCTCACCCCTCGTCATGTGCACTGCCACCCGTGGCAGAAGCAGGATGTTGAGCCTTATCAACCCACCACGCGTGGTTTGTGTTCTCTGAAGCTTTCAAGAAAACCTTACAGAATCAGTGATCATAGTGCGTTTCGAGCCACTCACTGAGATTATATTAGACGTTGCATGTCGTCAGCTGCAGTAGGAGAGGGCAGTGTGTGCGTGCTCGTTAGCCTGGCAGAGCATATACTTTGAGCTGTGTTTTTTTATCATCATCAAGTAATATGCACTGATTTAACATTTTCTTGTTATAGATAGATCTCATTATCTGAAACCGCTTAATCCTATATAGGGTCACGGTGAGCCGGAGCCTATCCCGGAAACACAGGGCGTAAGGCAGGAATACACCCGACGACGGGACGCCAGTCCATCGCCGGGCATTGCGGGACAATTTTTAGTCTGCGAGCCAATCAACCTATCCAGGAGCATGCTTTTGGACTGGGAGGAAACAGGAGTACCCGGCGAAAACCCACGCGGACACGGGGAGAGCATGCAAACTCCACACAGAAAGGCACCCGAGCCGAGAGATTCGAACCCGGGACCTTCTTGCTGTGAGGCGTCAGCGCTAACCACTGGGCCACCGTGCCGCCCGTTATAGATAGATGTTTATTATTATTATAGCAGAAAGCACCCGGTGAGCTTGCAAGCTCTAAATGCGGGATTCCTGTGACAACAAACTTCCGAAAAAGACCAACGTAACAACCCATTAAATCAAAGGGTGGATAAACTTACCGCAGCAATCTCTGTAAAAATGTGACTGAACTGTAATCGTAAAAGTAAGATTGCACGAATGAGCAAACTCACAACACCAACTTGTACAGAGATGAAACCCCAATCAAACGTATGAAATAAGATTGCACTGAACAATAAGGTAACAATAGGCAAAGAAATTAAACAATGGCATGGGCACATTTTAAGCTATTATGACACAACAAAAGGAAGGAGCATATTCAACCTTTCAAAAAGTCCAATCAGTTTATGTGAAACACAGCTGTTATGGCATGTTGGCACGATGCATTTCAACGTAACATGTCTCATCTCATCTCATTATCTGAAACCGTTTAATCCTATATAGGGTCACGGTGAGAAGGAGCCTATCCCGGAAACACAGGGCGTAAGGCAGGAATACACCCGACGACGGGACGCCAGTCCATCGCCAGGCATTGCGGGACAATTTTAGTCTGCGAGTCAATCAACCTATCCAGGAGCATGCTTTTGGACTGTGGGAGGAAACCGGAGTACCCAGCGAAAACCCACGCGGACACGGGGAGAACATGCAAACGCCACACAGAAAGGCACCCGAGCCGAGATTTGAACCCGGGACCTTCTTGCTGTGAGGCGACAGCACTATCCACTGGGCCACCGTGCCACCCTAGTTTAAGGGTCATGGGTATAAAAAGCAAAATTACAGCCCTAAAATTGCTTGCTCGTGCCACTGCTGGGCATTGACAAGAGGGAGCCCTGAAGAGCCCCTCTCGAAGATGTTTGTCCAGCTCTGATTCTGGTCCAATAACTTGGAAGAGGTGGAAGTGCCCCCACTTTCCCTCACCCCACGTTTCCCGACAGTCATGAGCCCCTGCGCGTTAAGTTTTCCAAGTGTGAGAATGGATCATTGACGGGGGCTCTTTGCTGAACAGGGGTGGTGACGCGCTGCTGTCGGTATGCAGGCAGACGCGCCCGTCATTGTGAGCTCCTCACTCAAGGTGAGCTCAAAAACACGATCGACATCGTCAAGTAGCCCTCCTTTTAGTCTTTTTTTTTCATAAAGTTGGGCAGCCGTTTTGCACCTTTGGCACGATGATCATTCGTCAAGCAATATATATAGCACTCGCATTTTCACAACCAACACCAATCACAATACCCAAAGCATTTCAAGTGAAAAATCGTACATTCACACGTGCGACAACAAATGTGGTGAATTGCACTACACGCAAAAAATGTGGCCTCCGTAACACCAGTGAGATCGTCCCTCATCTATTGCACTTAAGTCTAGATAATCCCCCTGGTTATCCACAGCTACCTGTGATTACTCCATTGTACCATAGCCTCCCCTGTGCTCTCCGTCTTCCCTCGAAACATGTGCCCCTTCTCACCCTTGTACAGCATATTAATGTGGTGTCCTGTTCATGCGCTTTATCGTTCCCAATGAATGCCGACTTGTTGCTGCGTCGTGTTTTACAGGAACATGAACTCATCTCTAAGTTAGTGGATCACAAGATGAAGGTGCGCTGCTCTGCTTCCGTGGGACCTGGCGTTGTGATCTTCCCACGCTCCGGTAGAGTCCCATCCCTCACTCGTTAACCTGTGTGCCACTTAACGGCATTACCAAGTGACAAGTTAGCTGGCCATCTGGCTCGGCGATAGAGCGAGCGTTCAGAGTGAGAAAGATGCAAATTCCAATCCTGGTTGGGGCATTCAGTCAGCCCTCCATCCCCGTGAGGTCGACAAAATTAATACCACTGTTGGGATAAAAAGTGGTTGTCCTTTGAAGAGACACATCTCTCGTCAAAGGAATGTGTAATTTCCATGACTCGCTCAATAAATCACAACGACGAGTGGGAAGGTAACCAACAGCAAATGTTTTGTCTCACTGCAGCAAGTATGGCTGCGATGGTGCATCGATTCATATTGATCTTCAGCTCCAGACACGTGAATAAAGTCACGTTGCCGCTCTGCACAGTAGATAGCAGCATGGCTGAAACCAGGAATTAACCAGATTATTCTGTGCACTGTGATGTATGGCATGCTTTCAGCCCATTTTTCAGGAAGTGCTCTTAAACATTTTGGGATTATTTTTAACGTGGAATTAACCCAGCATTGAAAACAAAAAATCTTGTTACCCGCAGCTCACTCATCTGCTGTTGTGGACGACGTTAAAATCTATGAGTTGTGGTGTGACAGTGCACAACACCAATATTTGCCTTTCTCAAAACTCCATTTGCTCTGCTATTGTTGAGGATTCCAGCAGTGACCGATAACTCGTAGCTCAGCCAGGGTGTTCATTATGAAATAGGAACAAAACCTAAATATAATGGAAACACGTGCTGGTTAATACTTCACCACATGTTAACGAGAGTGTGAGGTGCTAATCCTCAATGGTGCTTCAGTTATGGAATGTAATGCTGTAATTTTACATTTTATTCTGTATTATTTTAGCAAACGGGGCAGCACGGTGGCCCAGTGGGTAGCGCTGTCGCCTCACAGCAAGAAGGTCCCGGGTTCGAATTTCGGCTCGGGACTCGGGTGCCTTTCTGTGTGGAGTTTGCATGTTCTCTCCCCGTGTCTGCGTGGGTTTTCGCCGGGCACTCCAATTGCTTCACACAGTCCAAAAATCATGCTGCTGCATAGGTTAATTGGTTTGCAGACTAAATTGCCCACAGTGCCCAGTGATGGACTGGTGTCCCATCGTGGGTATATCCCTGCCTTGCGCCCTGTGTCTGCCGGGATAGGCTCCGGCTCACCGCGACCCTGTACAGGACTGATCGGTTTCTGACAATGAGATGAGATTATTTTAGCAAACATGTAATACTGCAATCCTGTGACATCTTGTTATTGGGCATTATGTTGCTGCACCCTATATTAATAATTGCATTTATAGAGCGCTTTTTACCCGAGGCTCACAAAGGGCTGAACGATAAACTTTTTTATCGTCCCATCCGTATATAAGTGCTGTATATAGAGGAATGAAATTACATTTCTCATGATCCCCAGTGCAAAATTAAAACAAGGCTGAATACACATTCAACAGGGGAGGGTTAAACACAGAGGCAACGCAGACTACATTGCGGCTATGTTTTCAATTTGTCTTTTAAAGCTAAAGGAAAATCTCATAAATCTGTAAGCAAGTTTTTTTGTTGCAAAAAATGCATGAAAATCAGTGTAAAAAGATAGACAATCCCCAAATTAACCTTCCACATTTGTGCTGAAAGCATTACAATTTACAAAAAACGTTAATAAAATGGTATTCTATCACACTCTTGTTAAATATAACGAATAATATGTCTAGTACAGAAGTTATCGGTGTATATTTTCAACATGCCAACTACACCATAACGCTTAAGATTGCTCTGTTCTGGAATACGCACTCTCCCACCACAAAAAGTTACTGGTTCTGTTATTTTGCGGCTCGGCGCAGGTGTGGCGTTTAAGCTTGTCATGGTGGAGGAAATGTCTGGCGGAATGAGGAGTCCCATCGTGCTTGAGATTGAAAAGTTCTCATCGGTGCATCGCAACAGCTTTCTCTTACTCATCGCCTGCCTCTACGCAGAGAAGGAAATGCAGATTATGTACGACCTGCAGCTGAGGTACGGGACAAGGTGTTTCACTTGTCCCGACCTCTATGATACACCCACACGAGACACCTAACGAGCTACCCCAGACGCTGGGTTTCAATTAAGAATTACGACACGGATACCTACCTTCGTGGTGTTCTGAACGAGCTCTCTCAATGCGTCGTGCGGATATTGCGACACTTTGTCTCATCTCATCTCATTATCTGAAACCGCTTAATCCTATATAGGGTCACGGTGAGCCGGAGCCTATCACGGAAACACAGGGCGTAAGGCAGGAATACACCCGACGACGGGACGCCGGTCCATCGCCGGGCATTGCGGGACAATTTTAGTCTGCGAGCCAATCAACCTATCCAGGAGCATGCTTTTGGACTGTGGGAGGAAACCGGAGTACCCGGCGAAAACCCACGCGGACACGGGGAGAGCATGCAAACGCCACACAGAAAGGCACCGGAGCCGAGAGACTCGAACCCGGGACCTTCTTGCTGTGAGGCGTCAGCGCTAACCACTGCGCCACTGCGCCGCCCGCGACACTTTGTATCGCGAGTTTGTGACGGTGCGCACAGGTGCAGGTATTGATTATGGGGACTTTCAGTGGTAAGGGAAACGAGCCCGTCTCTGTGCCCACATTGCGTGCTGTTCACTCGCGCTCTCGCGGCCACGTGCTGTTTTCCCTCTTGAACGCCTTGCCTTCACCTTGCCGTGTTTTTTACCGCACGCATTGCTCGAGCTCACGTCATGCACATTGCTACGCAATGCACGCACCACTGCTTAGCCGATGTATTAAAGTGCCTTGTGACCCTCGGGTGAAAAGCACTCTACAAGTGCAATTATTATTAAAGTTTGATTTAGGCGTATACATATTTTACTTGCACTGAAACACACTGTCTTTGTATTGATCACTTTCATTCAAATCAAGCCTACCTGGTAAATAAGTACGAATAATATATAAATTTTTAATTGTTTGCATTTCTCCCAAATATTAATTAAAAACGTGCATTTGCGAACAAAACACTTACCATATCTCTCACTCGTTAACAATGTAACAAAAAACTAAAACGTAAGGGAACTGGAACAAATGCTAAAAACGTCTAATGAAGTACAGAGAGAGAGGCACACATCCTTACATCTATACTGACATTCAGGAAGAAGAACCCGTGAATCAGACAACAAATTCAAATTAAAGACTGATCGTCCTGCTCAGGCTGGACACGTGAGCATAGCAGTGGAGCATTTGTCAAAAGGACACCAAGGGTGGAGGTGGAGCAATGTAATCAGTTCATATGCAAGAGCTAAACGGATTGCGTTATCGCGTGAACATCTCTCATCTCATCTCATTATCTGAAACCGCTTAATCCTATATAGGGTCACGGTGAGCCGGAGCCTATCCCGGAAACACAGGGCGTAAGGCAGGAATACACCCGACGACGGGACGCCAGTCCATCGCCGGGCAATGCGGGACAATTTTAGTCTGTGAGCCAATCAACCTATCCAGGAGCATGCTTTTGGACTGTGGGAGGAAACCGGAGTACCCGGCGAAAACCCACGCGGACACGGGGAGAGCATGCAACCTCCACACAAAAAGGCACCCGAGCCGAGAGATTCGAACCCGGGACCTTCTTGCTGTGAGGCGTCAGCGCTAACCACTGGGCCACCGCGCCGCCCATCGCGTGAACATGAGATGTGGCAATGGCTTATGGAGGCGTTCATACAGTAGTTGAGAGATATTGAAATATGATGGTGATGATGTGTTTGGTAAAACTTAAAATGTGACTTCAGTGCATGGCATGAAGTCTTCAGCAATGCAATATGCATGATTGCACCTGCCTCTGAATGTTCGTTTCAGTGAATTTCATGTTCATTAGAAATGTAATAATGAATTAATGAATGTGGTTTGATTGTAAATTAATAATGAGAACGATTCGCGAGCATGCTCAGCAAGCTGGACAAAACTGCTCTTGCAGCTGAGGATTCTCACTACTCGAGACCATTGTTATCAGTGAGCACTCTTTCTCACAGATACATATCACTTTAAAGAACTGAAGATTTTAAACGTTGCAGGAAATCTAGTTTAATTTTACTTGTATTACGCTATGTAGAACTCGATATCACAAATAAATGGTACATATCAGAAAATGTGGGCGGCACGATAGCCCAGTGGGTAACGCTGTCGCCTCACAGCAAGAAGGTACCGGGTTCGAATCTCGGCTCGGGTGCCTTTCTGTGTGCAGTTTGAATGTTCTCTCCCCGTGTCGTCGTGGGTTTTCGCCGGGCACTGCGGTTTCCTCCCACAGTCCAAAAACATGCTGCTGCATAGGTTAATTGGCTTTCAAACTAAATTGCCCTCAGTGCCCAGTGATGAACTGGCGTCCTATCGTGGGTATATCCCAGCCTTTGCGCCCTTTGTCTGCCGGGTTAAGCTCTGGCTCACCGCAACTTTGTACAGGACTAAGCAGTTTCTGACAATGAGATGAGATCAGAAAATGTGGATTTCAGGTGTTCTGAGAATGATCATCTGTGTAGACATTGCTTGACAGGGCATTTCCTTGCAAAAGAATATTAATGTCACGAAATATGTCACGATAGTGTTGGTAGACAAATGACTGTGTTTCAGGTAATGCCTGTGTGATAATTCAGAGAGCTATCCTTTAACAAAACAACCCACAAGGACGTTGATAGCCTCTGCAATTTAGTGAACGAGGAAGGTGGTTAGGCACAAGAACCAAAATGCACGGTAAAAACATTCTGAGCAGAAAATTAAAACTCTTGAAAAAGAGTGTGTACATAGATACATCAGTGAAATGTGCCACGCAGTGCGATGTAAACAAATGCAATGCGCAATATATAACTCACTCTTCATTTTTTACAAATGTTTCAGATTCTTAACGACGAATCTGAAAATCATGCCAGTGCACAACATCCAGGAAGTGATGTCAGTGATGTCCACTGTCACGAAGGTGAGCACAAACAGTACACCAACAAATATAAAAAAAAACATGGACTGCACAGCTTTGAATTGAAACCGTTAAGAAGCCAAAATAGTCATAATCATAATTGCACTTCGAGAGCACTTTTCACCCGAGGGTCACACAGCGCTGCACAGAGCTGTGGAGAGAACGGCATGTCAGGAGCAACAACAGCTCTTGGTAAACACGAGTGTCTGTACATGAAGGCAGTCAAATGCGATTTAAGGGAATCTAAGCACTTGTGGGGATTGCTATCAACAGCCCCTTACCCCGATCCCACCACCCTCGTTGGAGACTCACGGGCAATAGTCGAGGGTGGGGGCAGGACACCTCCCCCCACCTACACTCGGCATCCCACCCACCTTGCATCTCTTATGGGGCAAGCGATAGTGAGGCAGTGTACGTGGGCCGTGGCAGCCTCTGCCGCGCAGAAACGCCCCGCCATCAAGATGCGTCCCTCACTCCGCCGGCACCGTTGCCTTTGCTTGGCAAGCATGTGCGGCGCGATGTAACGATGGGCTCTATGACCGCTCTCTGCCCACAGTGCAACCCAACGCGTTAATCGCCACATCACCGCGGCCCACACACGTCGAGCTAACTGCTGCCCAATCAGTTGGTCCCGGGCTCACCGACGATACAACTTTAATGGACACAAGAAGAGACGGGGAGAATCTTTATTTGCTGCCGCTGATCTCTCTCCGTTCTTCACTGTCCTGTCCATCAAACCACCTCGCGCATCTGCCGGTGACTCACTCTGACCATCTCTCTCTTCGTGTCTCAATCTCCTCGCCTCCGTCGCTCACAGCTTTGCGCAGTGGCGGTATCGTGGCCAATGAGGTTTTTATTCTAGGCGCAATTATTGTTCCTTATACCGCTGCGACCTCGTCTCTCATTTCCAGCCAAGCGACCTCTCCGTTTCTCCCTGTCTCTCATATCCAATCTCTTCCCCCCTCTTGCTGACCGAACCTCTCTCCTGATTCATGGACCCTGTGCTGTTCAAAATTTCCAACCCTTTTTATTTTAATTATCCTCCTGCCCTAAACTCTTTCAGCCCTTACGCCACAGGACCAGGCTATACCCAGTATAAGATGGCAGTCCATTGCAGGGCACTGTGAGCAATTTGGTTAGGCTAACTAATATATGCAGCATGTATTTTCACTGTGGGAGGAAACTGTAGTACCCGGAGAATACCCACTCAGACACAGGGAGAACTTAAAAACCGTACGTAAAAAGGCACTCGACTGGGGAATCAAACCCAGGGCGTTTGGCTCTGGGGTGGCAGGGCTACTCAAGGTGCCACTGTTCTTCCCAAAATAAAATATGACAATAATCAACTGTAACAAAAGGTTGGCGTACATTTCGGACACCTCTGAGCAGCATCTATATCTGTATTGCCGCGGTTTTGCCGAGTAACACCGTATACTGACCGACGTGACGTGCGCTGCCTCTACAGATGTTGAGTAAACCCGTCGCGCACGTCATGAAGGAGAAGATGGCCATGTTTTGCACCATGGTCATAGATAAGAGCCCTGTGTTGCATATTCTGCAGCAAATGGAGACCCCAGATGAACATTCTAATTCTTCCCAGAGCGATGCGTGAACCCCATCGTTGGTGTGGTCTCATTGAGTGGCTGTTACATCGACAGACCTGTGTCGCATATGAGGACCTAAGTGCCTTCAACGTTTTTTCTTCTGAACGTTACATACTGCTGTACGTTAAATTATTTCCTGTGTGTAATGTTATTTCACTCAAGGACCGTTCCATTATTGTTGCAAAAGTGGAGCTGTATTTTAGCGGGTAAACATGTTTCATATGTTAAATCTAAACCTATGCAATGGATATGCTTATATGCAATATATTGTACAGTTGTTTTGCAACTGCTTGATGAATGCCTCAACTCTGACACTGAAGTTTTCCTTAACGTTCATTTATGTTTGAAATATTTTCGCTTCCTCCTGTGATGCAGCGTTTTTATTTTTATATGATTGTTCTGATTGCTTTAGTTTATTTCTGTGCACTGTTTTTTTGTGACCCAGAGAATGTATTATTTAACATTTAGTTATGTTGTGATAAACAAGAGTTGCTCTCCATAGCTGCTCTTTTGGGATAGCAATGTCGCATGTTCCTTTCCTCTCCTTTACGATGTTTTACATCCACAATTGAGGCATCATCAGCCGTTATAGCTGAAACGTGTTGTGTTATATATCCGCAATATATATTAAATGTTCTGTGTGCTTTTTGTCCAATCTTAACACCATTCCGATGTCTATGCACACGAATGCAAATTAAACATTTGACTGTTGTGTGTCGCAAACACATAGAACGCAAAAATACATTTGGAGCAATTGACCTTCTGTGTTGGTGCTGTTCACACTCGTGTCTACTTTTACGAGCGAAATATTAATAAAATGACCTATGTGTTGTGTTATCCAGAGCGTTGGTTATTTATATCGAGCACCGCTTACGGGAATGTGCGCACTCTTACTGCTGTTGCTGCACCTGCCAATGGGAATGGCGCACAACCAAAAAACTTTAAGGAAGCTGGAAAAACTGTTTGGAGGAACTTCGCTGCGCTGTCGTTATATCACCCGGGCCACATGCATGCAAACCGCGCGCATTTTTTGAGGGGCAGTTTTTCATGTGTGACAAGTACGTTTTCAGGCTTACCGAGAAATGGGACCGTCCAAACTGGCACATTGCGGAACACAAAGCATCTGAGATTCACAAGCGATGGAAGAGATACCCGCCCGCAGCCTGGCAGATTGTCATCCTGCATTGCTGCCCTTGCGAAAACACAACACAAAAAAAGGTCTTTGTTGAGGCAGAAAGTGATTTAGATTTTTTGGTTCAGTTTCACGTGTTCTTTGAGCGCGCGCGGCACGCATGGTGTGGCGCAGAATGTTCTTGTTCCCGCAATTGTGTGTATGGGTATTGGGAACGCTTTGAAGTGGGAGGAAACCGGAGTGCCCGGCGAAAACCCACGCGGACACGGGGAGAGCATGCAAACTCCACACAGAAAGGCACCTGAGCCGAGACCTGAACCCGGAACCTTCTTGCTGTGAGGCGACAGCGTTACCCACTGGGCCACCGTGCCGCCCCCGAGCACAATTAATTAAAAAAATCCCTGAAAACCCATAATTAATACTGTGCTACAAGAGATTGTGATGAAGAACCATTACTGGAAGTGTCACCAGTTATTTGTGCTCTTCGGGTCGACTGAAGCTGTAGGTAACAAGTCAGGCGAAGGTTGGAGTTGGCAGGTTTCTATACTCTTCATATCGGTCTTTACCGCTTGATTTATTGAATCATCCGAAGGTTTGAATAATCCTGCTACCCTTCTGGTGGTGTGCGAGATAACATTTACTCAGCCTACAAGCGCTTGTTCCTCAATAGTAAATACTACAAACTGTTAAATGAGCAAAATCACTGTGGTTAGTGTCAAGTGAGTTCGTGTTGTGGTTCTTCTGGTTTCTCTGGGCAAAGTCCAAAAGTGGATCACAAAAAAATCAATAGAAAGTATTTCCCATTTTAAAGCGGCTTCCACATCAAATGCTGTAACATGACGTCAGTTACAATAAATGGTTAGGCAGAAATTATTATTTTATTATTATGCTCCGATGTGTTTTCGACTTGTAGTCAATATTGTTGGGCGTCTTGTCCGTGGTGCTGTTAGGTTCATGAAGCTAACAGCACGTGGTGCTGTTAGCTTCCTCGAATAACCGCCGCGCAAGCTGAGGACACGTGGAAGAGAGCTCTGGAGCACAACCAATCCAACCCACAGAGTCGTGTGTTTACCGGTGACCTCTGTAGCGGATGTCCACAAGGTCAAGAACGCTACCGAATGCTCCTGACGGCTTGCGCACACGGTAACCATGTCATATTAATACAAATTCAGTGACAGTCTCACAGTCATAGCCGCAAGTTTCCTTCAGCCGTGATGCATCATCGTTGAATAATCAAATAAACATCCACTTATCGTATTTCACGTCATATGCAACGTCGGACGTGTTGAAGTGGGAAATACTTCAGATTGGGTTTTGTGTACATTGTTTCAGACAATGGCGTCGCTCCGGCATCATTAGTCTCTAAAACCATTTGAAAAATGTTCTGGACAACTACGTCATGTCGACTATAAAGACCTGATCCGACCACCAACCATCTCTGAGCTTCACACACGCCCAATGCTGATCACTGCCACTGCAAAATCTCTCATCTCATCTCATTATCTGAAACCGCTTAATCCTATATAGGGTCACGGTGAGCCGAAGCCTATCCCGGAAACACAGGGCGTAAGGCAGGAATACACCCGACGACGGGACGCCAGTCCATCACCGGGCATTGCGGGACAATTTTAGTCTGCGAGCCAATCAACCTATCCAGGAGCATGCTTTTGGACTGTGGGAGGAAACCGGAGTGCCCGGCGAAAACCCACGCGGACACGGGGAGAGCATGCAAACTCCACACAGAAAGGCACCCGAGCCGAGAGATTCGAACCCAGGCCCTTCTTGCTGTGAGGCGTCAGCGCTAACCACTGGGCCACCGCGCCGCCCACTGCAAAATCTGTTTTCCAGTATTCTCGGCACTTGCCTTTATATATTGTAACTCCAACCGTATTCGGACACCAACCAGCTGATATCTAGCGATTAGAGCCCTTACAGTAGCTTTGCAGTGAAATCATACGTTGATCATAGACCTAACCTCACTTGATGGAGAAGCTAATGTGCCATAAGTACTGTGGAGAATTATGTAATGCAAACGTTCGGCTACTACATTGTTACACATGTTCGATGTGGATATCTAACTGAACAGCTGCTCTCGACTCGCTCACCAACGCGTTTACTACGACACGAGGCATTGCTGGCATCCCCGCACACCACCGCCATACAAGGAAGCACGTGGCTCTGCTTAGAAAAGGAACAATGTCCCCGTGTTATTTTATTTGACTAATTCCATTGCGTTCGCGCACCGCACGTGTATTTGGGAATTGTGTGAATTTACTCATTTTGAGATTGCGACTGCTTGCGTCGTGGCGTTCATCCAGCACTGCACCGATCATGGCTCATAGCCACGACGAATTATTCCCGACAACCGCTGCAACTTGAGTCCTCCTTTATCCATGGCCGCGGTTAAAAGCCCTTTTTCCCATCACTGGCGTGCTGAGACTCAAACCGTTAAACGTACATCTGACTACGGTCCTTCTCATTCCACTGCTGGATAAGGACCGCGCCGTTGTAGGCAGGCAGGTCGGTCACCACGCATGTGGAAACTCTCAGCCACATAACCTGGCTCCTTCTTGACATAGCCGATATCTCTATCTTCAGGAGCCAATGAATATGTGGTGTAGCGTTACGGTATTATGTACATTCCACCTGTTCCGTTCATTGTTGCCTCCCCGCACGCGTGGTTTTTCCTCCGGGTGCTCCTGTTTCCTGCCATTAAGAGGCTGGGAGAATCTGTGTCGAAAGAAGATCACAGAGCTCGGGCAGTTGTTGGCGTCGGCTCACCATCTGGCCGCTGGCTTTCCCCGCTTGTCCGTGGTTCCTCCTCGCGAATCTGAACCATCGTCTCTCTGCACAGTGTACGCAATGTGCGGCGGCGGCAGCGCTCTAAAAACTGCCACCGATGTCGTTAATTAATTATTTAGAATTGTCATTTGCTGATACTTGCTTATGTAATGATGTAAGGTTTTCACGGCTCGATGCATGATCATTGCTTCGAAAAGCTGCTCTCTCGGGACAGCCGCGTCGATGGCTCTCTCTCCTCTCCTCGCGACGTTTCGCCTCACACGTTAGAGACATCCTCAGGCCTGAGGATGCCTCTAACGTGGCAATCATGTTACTTGCTTAACTTACGAGATGTGACGAATCGAGCACCTTACGATTTCACGAGGGGCTTACCGGTAAGTATATTAATAATAATTGCACGTATAGAGCGCTTTTCACCCGAAAGTCACAAAGCGCTGCACAGAGCTGTGGAGAGTACAGCATGTCAGCAACAACAACGACATAAGAACAGCAAATCAACAACGGTTATTTGCTTGTTTGTTGTTGTAGCAAATTTGAGCTGTGGATAGAACGGCATGTCAAAACAACAGCAACATCAGAACAGTTAACTGAAAATCAAATAATTGCTGGAATTTAGAGAAGGTTGCAAAATAAGCGATCAAAAAAATTGTTCAGCAAACAAGGAAGGAATGAATGTTCCTGAGCAGGCGCAGGTCGGCAGTGAGCCATCATCCTAGCATGATAACAGTGAGCCACATCAACAGTCCTAGCCAGAGGACTTGAAAGCCTTACGGATCAAGTGAGCCTTGAGACGAGATTTGAAGATGCACAGGGACTCAGCTGATCGAATCTCCATTGGAAGAGCATTCTGGAGACTGGGGGCAGCGCGCAAGAAGGCTCTGTCACTCATCGAATGGAGGTGTGAACTGGGCACATGCAGCAAGCCCGTATTGGAAGATCGAAGTTGCGTTAAGGAGGGTGCTTGAAGTAGGTCACGGATGTATGTCGGAGCAGCGCCAGTGAGAGCCTTGTAAGTGAGAAGGAGCATCTTGAATTCGCTCCTATAATTAACCGGTAACCTGTGGAGAAACATCAGTACTGGGGATATGTGATTGTGGATGGGAGTGCGAGTGAGGACTCTAGCAGCCGTATTCTGCACAGGTTGGAGACGATTGATCAGGGTAGGAAAGGGTGCCATGGAGCAGTGCATTGCAGTACTCGATTTGTGAAGAGATGAAGATGTGTATTAGTTTCTCAGCATCAGAAGGTGACAGGATGTTGTGCAGTCTGGCTGTGTTTCTGAGATGGAAATAGGTTACCTTCGTAACATTTTTGAAGTGTGTCTCGAAGCTGAGTGAGGAATCAAGACTCCAGACTGCCTTAGCAACTTCAATTGTCTGGTCGTCAAGCATCATTTAGTTTTCGGAAATTTTAGGAAATTTGATTTGAACAAGGCCTTCACAGTTGACAGTGTAGAGACCAGACGCATTGATGGATGGCTTTGCGTGGATATAGGTTTGGATGACATCGACATAGCAATGGTAGCTGAGATTCAGGCTGCGCAGAAAATGTGCAAGTCGTTGTATGGAGATGCTGAAGAGGAGTTGGGCCGAGAACTGAACCCCGAGGAACTCCAGACAAAACAGGATGGATCTCTGAGTTTTATCCTCCGAGGCTGACGATGTATGCCCATGTCTGAAGCGTCATTAGATGTGACACACTCGTCCTCATTATCACGTCGGCCTGGTGAATAACATAGATTCTGAATGTTCACGACCCACGCACCGAATTGTATGAGAATGGAAGCCACGTTGGAGGCATCAGCGCCTGATGATGCCTCTAACGTGGAAGGCGAAACGTCGCAAAGGAGAAGGAATTCTATGTGACACGGCTATCCCAAAAGAGCAGTTTTAGAGAGCAATTCACATACATGGAGCCATGAAAACATCAGTATAATAAAAAATTTTAAGTATGCAATGAGTTCGCGCAGTCACTAGAGGCCGCTACATTCACCAGATTATTGAGAAAATCCAATCTATGATTGAGCGGCACGTTGGCACGGTGGCGTTGTGAGTTTTGCGCTGTCGTCGCACCGCAAGAAGGCTTCCCGAGTTCCAGTCCCGGCTCGGGTGGCTTTTTGTGTGGCGTTAGCGTGTTTCTTCCGTGTCCGCGTGGGTTGTCGCCGGTTGCTCTGGTTTCCTCCCACACTCCAAAGCCACGGTGCTGTCGAGGTTAATTGGCCCGCTGAGTAAAATTGCCCCAAAAGGGTGCCCTGCGATGTACTGGCGTCACATCCTGGGCATTCCCCGCTTGGCACCCTCTGTTGGCCGGAGTAGGCTCCGACCCCCGCGACGCTGTACACGGTTAAGCGGGCATCGATAATGAATCTATTACTCGGTGCGGAGCAGTGAGGTGCGCTGCTGCCTCACAGCAAGAAGCACCCGGGTTCGATGCCCGGATCGGGCGCCTTTCTGTGTGGTGTTTGCGTGTCTTCCCCCTGTCCGCGTGGGTTTTCGCTGTGTACTCCGCTTTCCTCCCACCGTCCAAAGACACGCTACTGCCTAGGATCATTGGCCTGTTGAGTAAATTGCTCCCAGTGCCCTGCGATGTACTCGCGTCACATCCTGAGTATAGCTTCGTCTTGTGCCCTGTGTCTGCCGGGATAGGCTCTGCCCCCCCCCCCCTCGTCCTGCGACCCTGTACATGATCATGTTGTTGTTTTGCCGACTCATCTGTGCCGTCTCGTTCCGCTTTGCTCCGTGTGCATACATTTCTCGCTCCCAATACCCTGGGTGTAGATTTAGTCAATAGTTCGCGAATGATTTGCATAAACCGAAAACCATCGATCCTTGCGCCACGATTCGATACGAATGACGAGATGCAGTCAGTCGGGTTCGTTCTACCGCATTATACAGAGCAAAGGACAGCCGTCTAGCATTCATAGACCTTTGGGGCAAGTGCTAGTCGAGGACGCCTATTAATGCTGCTATGGCACCAGAGCAGATGGGTGGCCAGCACCAGGCGTGCTTACATTTATTTCCCTTGTCGCCCTAGCCGGCGATATTTCTGCATCGAAGCCAGGCACCATTTCAGGTTGCGTCGACCTGGGGGAGACCCAGGTACCACTTCAGGTAGGAACACATGCTGAAGACTGAGCAAAGAAGGGTGACGATGTGCTGAGTCGACCTGGGGGGAGACCCAGGTACCACTTCAGGTAGGAACACATGCTGAAGACTGAGCAAAGAAGCGTGACGATGTGCTGAGTCGACCTGGGGGGAGACCCAGGTACCACTTCAGGTCGGAACACATGCTGAAGACTGAGCAAAGAAGCGTGACGATGTGCTGAGTCGACCTGGGGGGAGACCCAGGTACCACTTCAGGTAGTCGTCACGTGCTGATGGCTGTGTACGAGAATCATTGTACAAACACATCTTAATACATAAGATTACAACATGTTTTACCGTACCTGGCGATTATGCAGGTGTTAAGATCCCAAAGCGATTATGCAGGTGTTAAGATCTTAACACCTGCATAATCGCCAGATACGGTAAAACCTGTTGTAATCTTATATATGTATACTGGCAAAAAAGTACCCATAGCGTTAACATCTAAATACGTTGTACACGCGAGGTATATTATCGCCAGGAGTGTAATTGGAAAAAAATACTAACTAGGAACGCACCCGGGTCCGTGGTCCAAGGATCCTCCCCTAGAAATATGTAGTAGGCTCTCTATGCAGTGGTAACATCTGTGCCTCACAGAAAGTCCTGCCTGAGCTGGTTCGATCGCCGCCTCGGGTGCCTCTCTGTGCGGCGCTTGTGCGCCCCCCCCCCAACCCCTCCCCACCCCCTCCCCTTCAGTGTGGGTTTTTTCTTGGTTCTCTGGTTTCTTCCCACAACTGAAAAATCAGTCATTCATTAATTGTCCGATAACTTCATGATATATATATGAAGCAATGCCTGACGGGCTAGTGCCCGCTGACTGCCTAAACGACTCCCTCCGCCACCCCCCCCCCCCTGCGGCTTCCTTGCTCCTCCGCGTTTCGTCCGTGATGAGGCATCACGTTTGCGCGCGTTATAAATTGTATTGTTTCTGTGACTTCTGAGATGTAGAATGACTCTCCACATGTAATGCCGTGGAAGCCTAGCGCGTTCCCTCTACGATTTTTACTCTGGGAATGGCGTTCCCGTGCGTTACCGACTAATTGCACAGCACGATATTTGTGGCTGTATTTCATCCTTAAAACGGGATTTGAAAAATGTTCGCGATGTTTTGTTTATTCATCATATGTGCTCGATTATTATCAATATATTATACAATGAAACGCTGCGCGATTAACATATACTAAATATAAAGGCTCAAAAATAGCCACGAGCATCGTGCCACGTGAGACTGCACGCGTGCATCTTGGTACCAGTTGGAGTCTGATCACGGGGCGCGGGGGTGGGTCTGGCCGCCTCCAACTGGCGAGACGCAATCACGCGTACGCAGCCGCCTATATTAGGAACAGAGGGCACGCGTTTTGGGACAGATTTGTACCAGCCCGCGTGGGTAGCGGTTATCTGGCACACGGGTTTGCCGTCGCTTCAGTGTAGCTTTCAGTGGAGACGTTCGTCAAATGTGGCTGTTGAGACCGCTATGGGCTGAACTCCACTGGCGTTGAGATATAGAACGAGATTTCCAACTTAGTTTGATGTTACGCGGGCAGTCCGCATCGGGTAGACTGACACGGAGCGCCTGCTGGCTACCCATTACGATGGACCATGTGGAATAGTCCGCACATGTAAATCACCCGGGTGCTTAGAAACTTTAGTTTTCGTGTCAAGCCTCGCACATTGCAATCAGGCGACTCGCGTCCATTCAGTCCTCTAGCGCGGTGACCTGTCTTCGTAGCGGGACCGTGGTGCTGTCTCGGAGAGCCAGCAGCGCATCGCGATAACTACCATCAAGTGCGACTGGTGATGTGCCTCGTGGTCGAAACAGTCTGTAACCTCGTGGTGTATAGTCTATACACAATTTAAATCATCGCGGCGTATACACAGCCCAGTTAGCCCATAGTCTCGTGCTGTATGCATCCATATACAGAGTAGCCTCGCGGTGTGTTGTCGAGGCTGAGAGCACTACCTGGTAGTCCGTGGAGACAAGACTCGAGTGGCCCTTGAGGTTCGAACGGTTGAGAACCCCTGCTCTAAGCCTTTAAACCTCGTCGTGTATACTGACAGTCTATATATATATACAGTCTGTAGCGTGGTGGTGTCCACGGCCAGTAGAGGAGTCTATCGGCTGGCAGCGCTGATTGGAGGCGAGATGCCGCGCGCGTTCCTCGTGAAGGCTCGGCGTGCGCGCAGCTTCCACGCTCCGCGCTCGCTCGGTCAGGACGGCTGCGGGCGTGCGCTGCAGAACATGCTGGACATCTGCACCGGTAAGGCCGCTCCACTCCGCACCCCACCGCTCCGCTCACCCCACCGATCACTCCACCGCTCACCCACCGCGCGGCCGCTCGCTCACCCCATCGCGGGCTCCCCATTGTGAAGCGGCTCCACTAACCCCGCCGCCCACTCACCCCATCGCGGGCTCACTCGCTGTGAGCTCCGACACTGAGTTACCTGAATTCCAAAACTGTGAATTTCGCGCTCACTGTGAGTCCACACAGAGTGGACTTAATCACTGAATTTTATCACTGCGAGTTGCAATGAATTCAATATAAATTTACTCACGCACTCTGAGTCTCGACGCTCACGACACGCGCGCTAGGTGTGGGTTCTAAGCGATGTGAGCGCTTTGATGCGGAACGAATGGGTGACTACGGGACGCCAAAATGACGAGACCATTGCTGAGATGGCATTTTAAAAAAATGCCCTTCAGCAACGTGCACTGACCAGTGTGACGAAAGATGGTCAAATCACCCTCCGCAATCCACACGGCGATGGACTGACAAACGTCTGGACGTGTGAACACAGTGAGCGATGTCTTCTCTCCTGATGGATCAAATATCATCATCATCATCCACCTGGATAAGGACTTGACAAGACGGAAATTGAGGTGGAGCTGTTGGGCCTGTGAGGTGAGGGCCGCTCCGCGCTGGTGGCAGGTGTCAGAGTGGCTCTGCGACAAGAACGATCGTGCCACCATTGCCGAGCAAGGGGACAATGGTGCAGCTGGAAACACACGGGGGTTGCACAATCTTGATTGTCCGGGTCAAGTCGCGGGGCACTTAGGGAGGGCACACGTCGCGAGAGGGATTTGTGGCCGGAAATTGTAACATGAAGATTATTTGACCATACTTCACCATGCTGGTGTGTGCGGGCTGGTGAAGGGAAGCGGAGCGTTACCCAGGGACTAGTTTAGATATCACTGAGCAGTACTTTGTTCGTAATTACCACACTACTGCTCACTAGTGTAGGACAGAGACATATGACTTATTTACAAATGAACCACAGCCCTGCTGATATAATAACAGCAGGGTTGTTATTATAACAGCAGGGCTGTTATTATCAGCTGTTGTCACGCGTGGGTGTTGTTATCCATGACCGGTAAGGACACTGAAGTCTCCTGGGTTTAACAGCGCAGCGCGCTACACACTGCGCTACGATCCGCCCCAGAACGCAGGTCCACACTGCATGCATGGTGCTACTGTGCGCATTATCAAAAATACGATGCAAATATCGGCATCGTGTTGTATGCGTAACAAATGTCTCAAATACTTATTTTTTATGGCAAACTTTATTTATATACCGATATTAATATCTATATGTAGTGTAATCGGTTCCCCATTTAGATAAATTATATTTATTTCAGCCAGGTAAGAGTGCATTAAAAATCTACATTCACAAGAACGCACATGTGCTATCGTTAATGTAAAGGCTTTTAAATAAAATAGTTCTTAATTTCACGTATTTATACAACAGTTTATCCGGTCCAAAGTTTGACAAAAAAATGCGCAGATATGTAGAAGTTTACGGTGTTCAGAGCTGTACGCCTCTTACGAGAAATGTGTACATTTACGAATTAAACGAAATCATTCCAGTTTTCTGCCTTTGATCTTGAGGAAGGTGTCTATGGAGTGGTCACAACTACGCCTCACATAAAGAGAGGCCTGCCTGCGGCGGATCGATCCCCGCATCGGGTGACTTGCTGTGTGGCGTTTGTCTTCTCTCTCCCCTTGTTCTGCCTGGGTTTCTTCCGGGTTCTCCGATTTCCTCCCACAACAACAACAAAACACCAATTAGTAAATTGGCCGATAACACGGCAATATATAGGGCAGTGCCTGGTGGGCTGGCGCTGGCTTACCGCGTCATCTGTCTGCGGTCTCCTTCTCGCCTCTGTATCCACGGCCAAGCTTGTGGAAATCGCGCAGCGCGCTATAAATAGTGATATTTACGTAATCTTGTACTCGCCCGCGTGGAAAACGTGTTCCTCTTACGAGTGACTGCATGTACACATGCTCTTACTGCACAGCATTACGTGCGTGTACACGCGTGCGTGGGGAGACATGGGCATGCCACCCCCAGTTCGATGCGCACTATGCACCAGGCTCCTGGTCGTCCTCCTACGTCGACTCAGTCTTAAATGAGTACCCAGTACCTGGTGAGGTCAGAGGCAGCCGGGGGTGGTGGTGGCCACCCAGACCAAGGCGGCGATATATCCATGGTGTGATGCCAGTACATCGCAGGGCACTTATTTGGAGGGCAATGTAATCAGCAGGAAAATTAACCTGGGCAGCTGCGTGTCTTTGGACGGTGGGAAAAATCGGAGTACTCGGCGAAAACCCTCAGTGACACAGGCAGAAGACGCAAACTCCACACAGAAAGGCACCCGAGCTGGGAATCGAACCAGGAAGCTTCTTGCTGTCATGCAGTAGCGCTACTCACTGCCCCCCACGTATTCTGTAACGTCCTTAAAGGTGCTCGTTGTGCGGGTAATTTTGTTTTAATGTAGTGATATTTCACAGCGTATGTGTGTATATATACTCGGCCCAGCAGGCACTGCGAATGGTACTTTCGTGTTACTCTCGAATACGCCTTTGTGCTCAAGACTTTTAGACGTTTTTAATGAAATTGTCTGAACGACCGGTTGGTCCTCGGTGAGTTTTGAAGGTGTCCTACATTCAGTTGACGAGAGCACCGTTCGACACCAGCTTCGCGCACCAGCCACACGTGTACAAGTACTGTATTACATATGAACAGTACTGTGCAGACTGTAGAACCCGAAACAGTATACATTGAAACAAAAATTCCCCGACGCTGTTGGCGCAAGTTCTGTTAGCGAGCAGCCCATATGCAGGCCGGGGATAGCACACGAGGGTGTCGCGTGGCCAGCGCCCGACCGCCTTTGTCTCCCCCCCACGTTCACAAGGCAGCGACGCGGACGAGGCGGTCCTCTGGAATCGAACTCGGCTCTTAACTCTATAGAGTGTACACACGCAGCGTAACATGTTTTACAGATGGTCATGTGTGTGTTAAACATTTCATATGTGAAATAACGCGTTTACGTCGTTCAACGGACCTAACGAAGCACTCGTTCGCACGCGTAGTACAGCACAAAGCGTCGGGGATACGAGGACACGGGTACTCCGATTTCCTCCCATCGTCCAAGCGTATTAATATTTTCATCTCATCTCATTATCTGAAACCGCTTAATCCTATATAGGGTCACGGTGAGCCGGAGCCTATCCCGGAAACACAGGGCGTAAGGCAGGAATACACCCGACGACGGGACGCCAGTCCATCGCCGGGCATTGCGGGACAATTTTAGTCTGCGAGCCAATCAACCTATCCAGGAGCATGCTTTTGGACTGTGGGAGGAAATCGGAGTACCCGACGAAAACCCGTATTAATATTATTAATTGTTATTTAGCAGACGCCCATATCGAGGGCGGCTTACATCGCACACATCAATGCAAGTCAAATACACATCAAATGAACAGAATACCGGTAGCCCAGCGGATGTGAGACATGCAGCTGGCGGTTGAAGAGGTACCACTTGAACATTTTCTTGATTGATGTGAGTGACTCTGTAGTCCTGATCTCTATTGGGATGTAATTCCACCATGCGGGCGTGCGCTGCAGAACATGCTGGACATCTGCACCGGTAAGGCCGCTCCACTCCCCACATGCGGTTGCTGCTGGCTAGATTACTTATTTGGCTTGGTGCCCCGGTGCCCTGCGATCGACTGGCGTCTAATCATCGGTCTAGCCCTGCCTTGCACCGTGTGCTTGCCGCGACCGTGTGCAAGACCAAGCGGATAATGAATGCATTTACACAGGTTTGTCAGTCCGCTACTCGATGCATTGAAGGCTCACCCAACGCCGTGTCGGGTTGTTTGACCATTCTTCACTACGCTAGGTAGTGATGGTTGGTGAAGGGTGGAGGCCTGAGGGATATAGATCAGGTTCCGGTTTCGGCTATCACCCAGGACAGAAGTCTCCGACCTTATATTTAACACAAGATCACTTTTATAATATTAATGCAATGCAAGATCTACCAATAAAAATCTACTTTACTAAATCCACCTAAAAAAAATGTAAGTTATGTATAGACAGCATAGTACTCACCTATTGTTAATATGACACCTGTGCTTGCTGTACACCATCCGTGCGTGCTGTACACTATCGCTAGAAGCTTTCATTAGCGACACACAGCCACAATTTCAAGTAGAGCTGCCGTCAACATCTCGGATTTTTCGATTCTGTATATTTTTTCTTAATGTTAAGATCTCAGCTCATCTCATTGTCTGAAACCGCTGAGTCCTATACAGGGTCACGGTGAGCCGGAGCCTATCCCGGCAGATACGGGGCGCAAGGCAGGGATACACCCACGGTGGGACGCCAGTCCATCACTGGGCACTGCGGGCAATTTAGCCTGCGAGCCAATTAACCTATGCAGCAGCATGCTTTTTGGACTGTGGGAGGAAACCAGAGTGCCCGGCGAAAACCCACGCGGACACGGGGAGAGAACATGCAAACTCCCACACACAAAGGCACACGAGCCGAGAGATTCGAACCCGGGACCTTCTTGCTGTGAGGCGACAGCGCTAACCACTGGGCCACCGTGCCACCCAATGTTAAGATCGACTGTTCAAAAATCTGGACCGGTCGATCGCGATCGACTGGTTGCAGCCCACTGACCTGCTATGATAGTCATGGCCAGGAACGTCAATCCATCTCAGGTGATCGCCAGTCTTATAGACGCGCCACCGTCACACAGATGCGCAGTCGTTCAGACGAGAAGAGATACGCGCCGAGACTTGAAACCACACATTCCCTACGAACCCCAAATCAACATTAACGTCTCTGCAGTCGATTTGCAATTAATTTTCAGTGATGTGAAATACCTGTCTGCAGTTACTGGTGCGTTTGCACTGAGGCACCTTCAAATTACCGACTGCTCGAGTACGTCTTGAGAATAACAACTCAACAACTTAGTATACCACGTAAGTTCGTTAAGAACGATTAGTGGCCTTGGGCAGGATCCAGTCGCTATAAATGATCGTGACACGGGCGAGAATAGCCACTGAGTTGCAACCAAAAGCGGGAGCGTGCTCAAGAGGATGTCTCCCCTGGAGCAGGAGCGATATTATCGGCTCTGGTGCAGGCCCTACAACTGGATTGTTCACATCTCAGGATCATGAACAGAGATGGCGATGGCACTGGCAAGGCTTCTTCATCCGGCAATGGATTGATAATGGCTGATGATCATTACCAGGCTTTATTTTTCACTTGATACGGTCGTTAACGGTGGCTGGGCTGCCTTGGAGAATGGATTGTTGGTATAAGGCACTACCACGAGTATTTGGCATGCTTATCCATCATGCTGGAATTCTATATCAAGCTAAATATTTTTCCCTGTGTTCGCAGTGGTACATAAGCACGTATAAAACTCAACTCATTCACTAATATCGCTCACAGAAGGTGACGTTTTGGATGATGGCCTTCCCACGTGCTATATAAAAGGACCATTTCCCAAATAGTTCCCGATGTATTTCTTTGAAAGCAATGTTATTAAGCACAGAACGTTAAGACAAGGAGATCGTAACTGTTACTCTTTGTTCTGAAGCGAACTCGCCTTAAGTAGGTACGGGTTGCCTGATGACGCTGATTGCAATTATCAGCGAAACGTCGTATTTCATTTCTAAATGCTGTGAGTTTGCTCTCCAACACACTGGTGTGCTGAGACAGTGAAGAATTGGCCACGTTTTGTCAACGTTGACAAACTGATTGGCTGCTGTCGGGTTGTGGAGGGTTTACGACAAACATTTTTTTACGTGACCTAACCGAAAAATCTGAATCTATTGATACAGAACGTCGAGTTGTTTTCCAGAATATTATAGGTAGGCATATTCTGCACGGATCCACTATTTGTAATACTTTTACATTGTAATGATGTAGGTTTTCACGGCTCAAAGCATGATGATTGCTTCGAAAAGCTACTCTCTCAGGACAACCGCGTCGTTCGCTTCCTCTCCTCTCCTTGTGACTTTTCGCCTTACACGTTGGAGGCATCCTCCAACGTGAGGATGCCTACGCCTGAGGATGCCTCCAACGTGTGAGGCGAAACGTCGCGAGGAGAGGAGAGAGAGCCATCGACGCGGCTGTCCCGAGAGAGCAGCTTTTCGAAGCAATCATAATACTTTTACATTTGCCGATAAATGTGGCTAAAATATTCGTAAATTATAATTAAGGAAAACTCCCAGGTGATGTGACATGTAACAATAACAACTTGTATAGCATTCCACAGTGTTCCGTGTGAAATTAAGCGCTCATCGTCCCTCATTTGCTCTCGCTCTATACACCAGAGCTGCAGCTCGTGGTGGAAGAAGAGCAACTGACCGCTGACCCCATGACCCTGGGATCGCCCTCGGTGCCAGCAGGAGGCTTGGTCGGGTGGGGGTCCCCTCCCCCACTGAGTCAGGCTCCGGAGCCACTCCCCGAGACTCCACCAAGTACTCTTGCTGATGCGGAGGAACCCGGCCTCACCTACATCTGTCTACGATGCCAGAAGGTACCGTCGCCTTCCAATAGGACACGTGTATGCGCACGATCACTATGACTTCATACGCAACAGCTTGGTTGGCAGGGCAATATAGCTCCCAGATGTACTATTAGTTGACAAATCGTGGGGTTTGACACGTCATCAATAGCCATTACTAAACTTATAGCGTTACTAAACTTATAGCGTAAACAATTTTCCCAAGCGCGCAAGGCAGACGCGAACTCAAAGGCGTCATCATTACCACCACCATCATCATTTTCCATGTGGGCGTGGTCACAAATTTGATGGCTTCCACGTTTTTCCTCCCTTGCCAGTCTTAATAATGCCACACAGTGACGTAAGGGCAGATAAATTACAGGACTCAGAGTGTGCGGGAAGCCTCCGATCCAGCAGTGGAGTTATGCGGGGTTATTATTAACGTACACACCCATCATCAACCTGGGGCAAATTAAATGAACACCACTTCTCCAGAATTGCACCACACAGTGGAATATCTAAAACGTGTGGTCTCATCTCATCTCCTTGTCAGAAACCGCTTAGTCCTATATAGGTTTGCGAAGAGCCGGAGCCTATCCCGGCAGACACAGGGCATAAGGCAGGGATACACCCACGATGGGACGCCAGTCCATTACCGGGCATTGCGGGTAATTTAGTCTGCAAGCCAATAAACCTATGCAGCATGTTTTTGGACTGTGGGAGGAAACCGGAGTGCCCGGCGAAAACCCAGGCGGACACGGGGAGAACATGCAAACTCCACACAGAAAGGCACCCGAGCCGAGATTCGAACCCGGGACCTTCTTGCTGTGAGGCGACAGCGCTACCCAATGGGCCACCACACATTGGAACATCTTTAACGTGTCGTATTAATTTTAAACGAGCCTGGCTGTCTGGCTCCACAAACGAAGGGGAGAGGGGTAGTTGAAGGCATTTTTTTTCTTCAATTGCATAGTATTTTAATTGTGCTATTGGTGTCATAAAATGTGGAATTTCCACTGCTCATAACAAAACCAGTAATAGAGATTACCACTGCTCAATGCAGATATGAGCATATGGCATTTACCTGCAATATTTGTGGTTGGATATATAACAGTGACTGTACTCAGGGCTTAATTTATTACTAAATATTTTCAAGACTTCTGGGAGAATATAGTAGTTGGAACGTCACTATTGGCCACAGCCATAGCGAGACGTTATACTCGATGTAGTGTGCCGGATGCGAAAATATTTTCCACGTCACCGACCCAGACAGAATCGGCTGACTGCACCATTGGTCCAAGTACAAGCTGTGAGAAAAAGAAGCTGCATAAGGAACTTCGACCGGATATTACAAATGCTCTGTGGCATCTGAAAGTCTGACAATTCACAATAAAGAGATACTGTGCTCTAGTGTTATTGCTTTCACAGTTACAACGAGTAAAGATACACTCAGTCACAAATTAATAATCAGTCTCCGTAGTTCGCTGTCAATAGGAATGATCAGAGCGCTCAGCTCACAATTTGAAGATTGAATTCAAACGTCGAATTAGCTGTTAACTTCAGGGGTAGAATAATTCAATCACTAATTTCTAAGGTGTCAAGGGTGGCCCCTCTCATACTTGAAGTTTTCATACTTGCAAACATTCCATTATAGTGCATGAGAGATTAAATTGCTGGTTATCTTCCTGCCTGGATTTCTGGCCGACTGGCTGGCTTGCGTGCGAGTGTGGGTGCTCGGTAATAACGTCACTGCGGACTCTGTGTGATGGGGTCACACACCTCTCGCCCTCCCCACCCTCCTCCCCGACAATGGATAGCGAGATACGCTATCATAATGTCATTATCATCATCATCGTCAATCCTCGCAATCTAGCACAGGGCTTCAGTGAGCCGGAGCATATCTAAGCAAATGGCACAAGACAGGGCTGCACCACGATGGGATACATCCATCGCTGTACACTTCGAGCAATTTAGTCGGCAGGGTAATTAACCTAGCAGCAGCATGTCTTCTGACTGTGGGAGGAAATTAGTGGACTAGGATTTTTAAAAAAACCTATGCTAGCACAGGAAAATTTTGCAAACACCAGACAGAAAGGCACCCGAGCCGGAATCGAACCTGGGATTTTCTTACTTTGAGGTGGCAGAGCTGCTCGCTCTGCCACCGTACCGCCCTCATCATACTATCATATCATACTATATTCAATATAGTTTTCCTGGCCGGCTGGCTGGTGGGATGGATGGACAGATAGTCATGTCCAAATGATACGCAGTCTTCGAGTTTGCATAATAAATAGCTGATATAGATCTATTCATCGGCGATGGACTGGCGTCCCATCGTCG
>JAZEWT010000003.1:18049576-18060808 GCA_036362905.1 Mordacia mordax
GGAGCCTATCCCGGAAACATAGGGCGTAAGGCAGGAATACACCCGACGACGGGACGCCGGTCCATCGCCGGGCAACTAACACTACCCATAGAGTAATATTTCACACAGACACATACTATCCGTAGACTAGCACTGCCCATTGACTAAAACTGCAAATAGATTCATAGTACATAGAGACTAACAACGCACGTAAGTCAACAATGTATGTGGATAAAAACGCATATATATTAACACTGCACATAGTGAAACACTGCACACAGATTAACACTCGACATAGTTTTAACACTAGACATATATTACGAATGCACATAGACAAACAATGCAGAGATTAGCTATACACATTGCACATAGATTAACAATGCACAGAATAACGCTGCACATAGATTAACAATGCACGTAGAACGATGTGTATAGACTAACAATGCACATCGCACACAGATTAACAGTACACAGAGATTAACAATGCACACAGGCTAACACAACACATATACTCTCCCTCTCTGCATCCCCCTGTCTCTAAGTGCAATCATTATTATTATTATCATATGCAGGGTCGCCATGAGCAGGATCCAATTCCATCATACGCAGGCTGCAAGGCACCGGGGTCAATTTCGTCTCATCTCATTATCTGAAACCGCTTAATCCTATATAGGGTCACGGTGAGCCGGAGCCTATCCCGGAAATACAGGGCGCAAGGCAGGAATACACCCGACGACGGGACGCCGGTCCATCGCCGGGCATTGCGGGACAATTTTAGTCTGTGAGCCAATCAACCTATCCAGGAGCATGCTTTTGGACTGTGGGAGGAAACCGGAGTACCCGCGAAAACCCACGCGGACACGGGGAGAGCATGCAAACTCCACACAAAGGCACCCGAACCGAGAGACTCGAACCCGGGACCTTCTTGCTGTGAGGCGTCAGCGCTAACCACTGCGCCACCGCGCCGCCCACATGTTATTAAATGTTATTGTAATTTTACAGCGGCGGCGCGGTGGCCCAGTGGTTAGCGCTGTCGCCTCACAGCAAGAAGGTCTCGGGTTCGAATCTCGGCTCAGGTGCCATTCTATGTGGGAGTTTGCATGCTCTCCCCGTGTCCGCGTGGGTTTTCGCCGGGCACTCCGGTTTCCTCCCACAGTCCAAAAAAAAAGCATGCTGCTACATAGGTTGATTGGCTCGCAGGCTAAATTGCCCCGCAGTGCCCGGCGATGGACTGTCGTCCCATCGTGGGTATATCCCTGCCTTGCGCCCTGGCTTACCGCAACCCTGTACAGCATTAAGCTGTTTCTGACAATGAGATGAGATGAAAGTTTTAAATTTCTTTCTCTCTTTGCCTGTCTATCTTCCTTTCTCTCCCTTCCTCTCCTTCCCCCCCCCCCTCTCTCTCACCACCTCCGTGGCTCCTCGTGATCCCGGCCGTGTCTCGGAGCCCATGGCAGAGCTGCGCAACGCAGGCAGTGAGGCTGTTGTCGCACTCGCGCTTGGGTTCCAGGCAGCGGCGGTAGCATAGCGAGTGTTCATTGCAGCAGCGCAACAAGGATGGGACTCCAACGTCCACCTGTAGGGGAGAGAAAAGAGATCGTGGTGGAGGAGGAGAAACTTCAAAGGCTCTACTCCAGAGATGGAACAGATGGAACAGACTTCAAAAGAGATGGAACAGATTGAGATTTGAGATTAGTCAACACTCGCCTCACCACGTTCTTCTTCCTGGCTTATTAGCACCATAAATGAGAGGAGGTTTATGGGGGGGGAGGGGGGAGAAATACATGGAGGTGACCAATGAGGATGAGACGGCGGCACGGTGGCCCAGTGGTTAGCGCTGACGCCTCACAGCAAGAAGGTCCCGGGTTCGAATCTCTCGGCTCGGGTGCCTTTCTGTGTGGAGTTCACATGCTCTCCCCGTGTCCGCGTGGGTTTTCGCCGGGTACTCCGGTTTCCTCCCACAGTCCAAAAGCATGCTCCTGGATAGGTTGATTGGCTCGCAGACTAAAATTGTCCCGCAATGCCCGGCGATGGACTGGCGTCCCGTCGTCGGGTGTATTCCTGCCTTACGCCCTGTGTTTCCGGGATAGGCTCCGGCTCACCGTGACCCTATATAGGATTAAGCGGTTTCAGATAATGAGATGAGACGATGGAACAGAGAGCTCTCATTTCCTACACTTTAGTGTCACGCCTGCTACCTGGCAGAGCCAGGGTATCGATAAGGGCATCTGCTAAATAATAATTAATAATCGACTCCTCTACATCCATGTATGTATGTGGGATCCACCAACCCTCGCTGACTGCTCGCTCGACTCACGTTGAGGCCCAGGAGGAGAGAACTGCACCCGGTGGCTGGGAGAGTGCGATTCCCACTCCTGCTCTGGGGCTGTGCTCCTGAAAGTACAGGGTGAGTGAGTGGGTGATTGAATGGGGATGAAAATGACAGTTAATCAGTTAGTGAGAGAGTATGTAAGTGTATGTAAGTCACAGCCCCACTCACTCATTAATTTGCCTTGTACCAGCTTCTCTTCGTTTTTAGCGATGGTATCATCATCACAACGCTTGTGCCAAGTCAGATACATTTTGAGGCCATTTGAAGTGTCGAAGGCTCACCGACAGGTCACAGGACAGACTCAGGTGTTATGGGTCAACTGACTGCGCTAGCTTGCAGATGCACCACCTATATTCTCAAATGTGCCAAAACATTGAGTTTTAACCACCCGGCACAATGTTGTGGGCATTGCTCATCTGCTCTCTAGTGTTGTTGCCTCCAACTGCCAGAAGCATATATCATGAAACTCTGCCACCAGAGGCCGATCTTGACACCACCGGTGCCAGTCTTCAATCAGCTGCAAGTCCACCCATGCCACATCAGATCATCTGTTCTCTGGCCCCCGCTATACCTATTTATCCCCCACTATCAGTGTTGTCGTGCCAGGATGTTGGCTCTTTTCCGTCCTGCGCATGCACGGGAACATTTATTCCTTCCTCCGGCTCGGACTGTTGATGCGGTTCAGTGGTGCCGTGCCAGGATGTTGGCTCTCTTCCAACCTGAGTCTGCTCGGGATCATTATTTCCTTCCTTGTTTGATGAAGAATTATTTTTTTTCTGCTCACTTTATGTCCTATAATTTATCGCTACTGTTTGACTTTCAGTTGAACTGTCTTGATGTAATTAACATGCCGTTCTCTCCACAGCTCGGATTTGTATTAAACCCCCCCCCCAAAAAAAAAAATGTTGCTGATTTTCCGTTCTCTGTCGTTGTTTGCATGGCGCTCCCGCCGCAGCCCTGTGCAGCACTTTGTGACCCTCGGGTGAAAAGCGCTCTATAAATGCAATTATTAATTATTATCCAGCCAAACAGAGGCTGCTTAGGCATGCAGGCTACATGACCTAGCTAACACAGCCTCAACTGTCCAAGGAAAGCACTGGTAATAAATTATCGCGATTTGTCAAGAATCAGCGAGCTCCTCACACAATCTAGCCTGGTTAATCCCAGAGAGTGTCGAGTCAGACTAGACATTCATTCAGAGGCATCCACGTTTCACGAGCATAGAGAAGGCAAGGCATTACCATGGCCGAGACGATGCTGAAGTTCATACGGATCGATGGACCAGGCAGTTTCCACACAGCATTATACAGCCGATGAAAAAATAATGCCACTTGACAAATTTGGAGTGAGACCTCTGTTGTCAAACAGGTACCAGTGATAAGCACACTCCCTAGGTATGGAAACGTCTCCCTCCACAGCAACCCCACTTCACATGGGGAGCTCTGGGGGCATAGCGTTTGATGGCATAAGATACTCAGGCAGGTGTTGTATTTTGGTGAGGTTGATGGTTAGGTCCACCTCTTAGAGGAACATTCCAGGTTCTACAGCAGAGTCCCCAACTGCTTCTCATCGGCGCAGATAACATGATTGACCTGTATGAAGTCTTGACTACACATGGGCGTGAATCAGCCCCCACATTGTATGTATCTGTATCAAATTAAAATGCCATTAGTACATCAATGGAAAACTTCATAAAGTTCGTGATCAAAGAAGATGTCTGAGAGACAGCACAATCCCGTCACACGCCGAGGTGAAGAGACATTGGCTCTGATTCTCGACCACAATTTTTTTTATCCATGCCTGTGCCATCATCATACTTCTTCAATTATTGTGAGCATATGGTCAGGGACATCGAAAGCACAAAATATAACCCAGAGCTCTTGAAGTCACGCAAATCTCTCTGCACAAGCGCCGACAGGAGGTAATAGGACAAACCCAGGTGTTGTGGTCTGCTTGACCGAGAAGACTGGCAGATGCTCCACCTGTGCTGCCTACTGTGCCAACTCACACCCACTTACTCAACCACACATTGAACAACTCGTTCACTCATCCACTCACCCATTCAATCCCCCTCTCGATAACCATGCTTGTAGTGATGAGTGGTTGGATTAATGCATAGCTGAGGTGAAGAGGTGAACGAGTGAGTGGGTGAGTGTGGGTAACTTACTGGGTTTAGCAGTTGATGATTGCTTCGAAAAGCTGCTCTCTCGGGACAGCAACGTCGATCGCAGCTTTTCGAAGCAATCGTCATGCATCGACCCGTGAAAACTTACATAATTACAGTTGAACAATTGTCTACCGGTCTTCCTTCACAGTCCACACACGTCCACCCTTGCGGAAGCGTTCCTCAGTGTGAGTGCAGCGTGATTGAGGGCTGTGGAGTTTTGATGTGGCTTCGTATGTTGGTGGGTGTGTATGAAGGTGCTGTGTCTGCAGAGTGAATAAATGTCATCATTTCGAGAGAAGACACGTGTGGAATCAAGTCCTTGTGGTAGAAGAAGAGTAACGAGTGCTGGCGGACCAAGCGGTGCATGCGGAGCGCGAGGGGGATTCACACAAAAACACAACGCAGAACTCTACCATCAGAATCACCACCTCCTCGCCACGTGTGCACTCACGCGCAACGATGCTTTTCTACGCTGCATCACTGAATTTGCAACCATCATGACAAACATTGCAAATGATTGTACCGATGGAGGTTTTCACGGCTCGATGCATGATGATTGCCTCAAAAAGTTTCTCCTTCATGATAGCCATGTCGATCGCTCCTCCTCTCTCCTTCACGACGCCTAGAGATGCCTCCAACGTGGCAGGCGAAACGTCGCGGCGGAGAGAGAAGCTATCCTGAAAGAGAGGCTTTTAGAAGAAATCACTGCATCAAAACTCGGCCGCATCTATACCTTCCTTTGAAAACCTAACCTCGACCCCAATTACCCTGATCATTTTTATCCCATCACTAATACCTCATCTCATTGTCTGAAACCGCTTAGTCCTATACAGGGTCACGGTGAAGCCGGAGCCTATCCCGGCAGACACAGGGCGCAAGGCAAGCATATACCGACGATGGGACGCCAGTCCATCGCCGGGCACTGTGGGGCGATTTAGCCTGCGAGCCAATCAACCTATGTAGCAGCATGCTTTTTGGACTGTGGGAGGAAACCGGAGTGCCCGGCGAAAACCCACACGGACACGGCGAGAGCATGCAAACTCCACACAGAAAGGCACCCGAGCCGAGAGATTCGAACCCGGGAACCTTCTTGCTGTGAGGCGACAGCGCTAACCACTGGGCCACCGCGCCGCCCTGATACCTCATCAATTTTTAAGATCGTTGAACGCTTTATTTTTGCCTGTCTGCAAATTTCTGTCTCCTGGTTTCTGCCCTCCTCAGTCTGCCTAACGCCTTGCTCACTAACCTGAAACTGGACTACTCGAAAAAATTGACGACTCACGTATAGACTCCGGCTCAACAGTTGCACTCATCGCTCTCGACCCATCCGCAGCATTCGACTCATTTCATCTCAGTATCTGAAACCGCTTAATTCTATATAGGGTCACGGTGAGCCGGAGCCTATCCCGGAAACACAGGGCGTAAGGCAGGAATACACCCGACGACGGGACGCCAGTCCATCGCCGGGCATTGCAGGACAATTTAAGTCTGCGAGCCAATCAACCTATCCAGGAGCATGCTTTTGGACTGTGGGAGGAAACCGGAGTACCCGGCGAAAACCCACGCGGACACGGGGAGAGCATGCAAACTCCACACAGAAAGGCACCCAAGCCGAGAGATTCGAGCCCGGGACCTTCTTGCTGTGAGGCGTCAGCGCTAACCACTGGGCCACCGCGCCGCCCGGCAGCATTCGACTCCATCAGGCAAAGCATCCTCGTTGCAGTTGTACGCAGAAATTTGCATCACTGGCATCGCGCTGCTCTCTCTGTACCTCCACAACAGAGCATCCCACATCAAAGTCAGCAACTGCACCATCCCTCCATCACGCACCACGCACGGCCTACCTCGGGGCTCTATGCTCGCGTCACTCCTCTTCTTCACCTACGTATCCCCACTTTGGTCGCCTCATTGGAAAGAACAACATCAGCTGTCACGTCTGCGTCGATTACATTCAGCTCTACGCCACCTTGACGGCACCAGACAACACACGATCAATCTCTCTGCACAAGCGTACTCTAGGTATGGCTCCTCAACAACCGCTTCCTATTTAATCATGGCAAATCAACCCTAATCTACCTAGGAGCTTCTCATCGCCTCTTCACCACCACATTTCCAACCGACCTTGAAATCACTGGCAGTGCAGTCAATCCTTCACCACTTTCCAACCTTCTTGGAATGACCTTCGACCCCAAGCTTTCCCTTTCTAAAGCGCATCACCAACAGACTCGTGTAACTTACACCTCCACGCGCTATGGCTGCTCTATAAACATACTCAGAAAACAAAAGTGGCAACAACCTCCTCCGCCTTCAATGAGACCTCGCTCCAGCTGTCCTCGGCATCCCTTCCAGACACTCAGCACCCACTGCACGCGCACTACACTGGCTACTAAAAGAAGAGCAAATCATTTACAATAACGCACTACTCCGCCACCGAGACATATACTCAGGACAGCCCCATTACGTCGCCATCCTACTCACGCCACTCGCCACGACGCGCTCACCTACTCCCCGCAGCTCCCCACAACACGTGCTCAGCATCCCTCGCTCAAAAACAAAACAAGCAGAACGGTGTTTCTCCATATGCACACCAACAAGCTGGAAGAGCCACTCCTACACCTTTGGCAGACCACCACAACCTCGACATTCAAGAAATACCTAAACAACATCATTACCAAGCTTTCTCACTTCAGCACGTAAGAGAGTGCATCATTATTGAGTGATTGACTGAGTGGGTCAGTAAACGGGGAGGTGAGTGAATGGGTCGGCAGGTGACTGAATGGGTGATTGAGTTAGCGTGCTTGTGAGTCGGCGAGAGGGTTATTGGGTGAGTGGATGGCTGGGCGAGTGTGTAAGTGAGCAGGTGAGAATGCGTAGCTGGGTGTCTGTGTACGTGAGCAGCAGCCTCGCTCACCACTGGGACAGGACAGTCGACACGACTCCTCCTCCTCTTCCCCCCCAAAGAACTCGATGGCCGTGACGAGATAATCGTCGAACCTCCTCATTTCTTCTCTCAGGGTGCTGATCCTCCGCCCGACCCACACTACCGGTGCTCCAGGAGACGAAGTGGGTGATTGGCCTCCATCCCCACCATTCACTCGTTCCATGGTCAACATCACCATAAACGCCACCATCGCCAACGCCTCCATCTTCTAATAATAATAATATTCGCACTTGTAGAGTGCTTTTTTCACCTGAGGGTCACAAAGCGCTGCACAGAGCTGTGGAGGGAATCGCATGTCAGCAACATCGACGACATAAGAGCAGCAAATCAGCAACAATCATGGGTTTTTTTGTTTGTTACACATCTGAGCTGTGGAGAGAACGCCATGTCAACAACAACATCAGGACAGTTCAACTGAAAGACAAAATGTATGAGAGCAGCTGTTGCTTGGCGGCCAATTTTTTTTGTTACAATTAAAAAAATATATTATCTTTTGAAAGAAGATAATTGCATGTTTGTTTACATCTCGTCATTCGACTTTTCATCTCTTGAAAATGATTGCGGTTGAAGTTTCACCTGTGCACTCGTTTAGGTGATGGCATTAATGCAGCATACCTTGTTATAGCAACCGCTGTTAATTCACTCATTCACCATCTCATACATTCACAAAGAGCAGAAACCACTCCCCCACTCATTGACACCACCTTGTACACCAGCCCATAGGTGCCTGGGTGAGGGTGTGGGTGAGAGTGCGGGTGAGGGGACTAGTGAACGGGGACGGTGAGGGGGTAGATTAGAGAAAACCTCATTGACGAACTGATCCATTCATCATTCATTCATTCACCGCCGACTCATTCGCTTAACGCCCCACTTCTCATCATTTACCAACTTACCCACTGATGATTGCTCCATCGCGACGTTTCTCCTTACACGCTAGAGGCATCCTCAGGCCCTTTGTGTGTGTGTCGTGTGTGACTCCTATTTATATGTAGGTACTATGAATATGTTAAGTCTCTTCTATAGCGTTGCTTTCTTCCAGAGAGACTTAACATATACATAGTGCCTACATATAAATAGGAGTCACACACGACACACACACAAAGCGTTTGAGAATGCCTCGAACGTGTAAGGTGAAACGTCGCGATGGAGGGAGAGGGAGCGATCGACGCGGCTGTCCCGAGACAGCAGCTTTTCGAAGCAATCATCATGCATCGAGCCGTGAAAACCTACATCATTACAACTTACCTACTCACTTACCTATTGACCCACTCACTCACCCAGTGACTCACTCATGCATTCGCTCACCCACACACTCATTCACTTACCCACTCATTCACTAGTTCACCAGCTCAGTCATTCAGCCATTTATTCACCCACCCACCCGCTCACTCACTCACTCGTGCATTAATCCACCCACTCACTCGCCGACTCACCCACTCATTTACTAACTGACCACTTGCTCAGTTATACACTCACTCATCCACCTACTCACCCACTAAAAACACCCACTCACTCATCCACTCACGAACCCACTGTGCATACAGGCTCTAGTCAATAATTAACTTCAAAATTACTATTTTGCAGGAGGTACCTTGCTATAAACATCCGTCTCACAGACTCACACAACAGTACAGACCCAAAGACACATACATACTCGCAGACTCACAAGCTCATACAGAGGCTCACAGACTCAAACATAGGGACAGAAATTGACTCAGAGGCCCACAGACACATAGCGAAACTGACTCCGAGGCAGTCACAGCCTAACACATGGACACATAGACTCAGAGACTCACGCAGAGATTCACAAAGTAACACAGGCTCACACAACGACACAACGACACATAGCCACACGTGGACATAGAACACATAGCCACACGAGGACACAATACATACAGAATAACAGGCTCGCAGACACACAGTGACACACACACACAGAAACTCACGTACTCACGCAGAGACACTAACACAATCTGATACACTCACAGATACACGCGCACACAATGACATTTGCTTTTCTGAAGCTCCTTTCACCCGAGGCTCAAAGCGCTGCACACAGCTGTGGAAAGAACGGCATGTCAACAACCTTAGAATGGATCAATTAAGTAAAATAATGATAACAAATCAATGAAGGATGTTAAATAACAAGTCAACAAACAAATAAAAATTATTGTTAAAATAAAAGGAATGAAGAAACGTGCAAAATCACACAAACGCACAGACCTACAGATTCCCACAGACTCACACAGAGACGCACACATTAACAGACACACAAAAACGCACACATTGACAAAGATCCCCTCGACAGCCTTTTGAAGGCTGTTAGCGAGCGTCTATGAAGGCCAACACGACACAGCACGGGGTGGGTGGCCAGCAACATGCCCGGCAGCATTTGTCTCTCTCTCGCGGCAACATTACCGCAAGAGACACTCACTTGAAGCGGAGTTGCCGTGTGTGGGCGCTAGGGGTGGAAGTATGGCTGGTTCAAAACATTTCTCACTGATGTTGACCGTCAACGGCATTTAAAGTCGAGCCCCGGGGTTTCGCAGTGCGCTAACCACTACACTCTCGCTACACCAGCACAAACTCTACACACACACACACACAGAAAACACAGGCTCACAGGTACTCGAACATGGACTCACAATAATCGCCATTCGCCACCAAGTGGCCGCGACGTCACCACGGCACTTGTGCCAGCCCAGGTGCACAGAGGGCACGGGAAGCATCGAAAGCTCTGCTGCTGACAGATCCAAGTGCCACGGTCTGACTGGCATGTGTGCTCCCTGCCGTGCCAGCTCGCTAAGTGTTAGCCGCTCGGCGCACCGCTTGTGTTTGTGACTCACACATACATACGAGCTCTCACATACGAGCTCTCACAGACGACTCACGCTCACAGGCTCGCATACACTCACAGTGTGTGGTGAAGCTGCCCCGTCGGCCTTTCGCCACCACGAACTCCGCCACGAAATGAACTCTGCTCACGGGGGCGGGCGGCGGGGCCCAATGGGAATGGCGAAGGAGGAAGGTGGTGTGACCTTTGGAGTCGGCTCGACAACCTCACCTCCCCACCCCCAGAAGCCACCCTCATGCTCTCAGTGGCTCTGTTGTTGTCGTCGAACAGGAGGAGGTCAACGGCCACTCAGTCAACGCGTGGGAGTGAGATGGTAAGCAGGTGGGTCAATGTGCACCTGGCTTGCGACAAGATCCACGGTGACATCACCATCACTTTGTGGCAAATGGCGGTTGTTGTTGTTGAGTGGGTGCCTGTTTGAGTAGATGCATGAGAGGGTGGGTGGGTGAGTGATTGGGTAAGTACAAAGGTCACTCGTGCAGCTGTGGTTGCCACGGGCACCCATCCTCTGCACACAGGCCCGAGAGCATCAATACACAACACCGCTCCCAGCACATGCGCACTCGCTATCACCCTGCAGTACGTGCACAGTCTGCACCATGCTCACTCCACTGCTCGTCACGAGAGCGTGCTATAGTTAACCTCTCACATTGGCCTCATCCCTGAAGCATATTTTTAATCTGAGGAACGCCATCGTCCCGACACGACAACACTGAGCCGCATCAATCAACCTAGAGAGCTGCACATCTCTGAACGGCAGGAGGAATGAATAAGAGTCACAGTGCTAGAGATGGAAAGCATAGTGTTAGAGAAGGAAGTCTCAGTGTTAGATAGGAATCACAGTGTTAGATATGGGAGTGTAATGATGTAGGTTTTCACAGCTCGATGCATGATGATTGCTTCGAAAAGCTGCTCTCTCGGGACAGCCGCGTCGATGGCTCTCTCTCCTCTCCTCGCGA
>JAZEWT010000003.1:18110497-18142544 GCA_036362905.1 Mordacia mordax
CGTGACCCTATATAGGATTAAGCGGTTTCAGATAATGAGAGATGAGATGAGAAATACTAAATCAATGAAAAAATACTGCTATGGGTACTTTTTTGCCAGTATACATATATAAGATGACAACAGGTTTTACCGTATCTGGCGATTATGCAGGTGTTAAGATCTTAACACAACAGGTTTTACCGTATCTGGCGATAATACAGGTGTTAAGATCTTAACACAACAGGTTTTACCGTATCTGGCGATTATGTTGTAATCTTATATAAAAAAAATGCCCAACAACGCGTTGTTGTCAGACGAGTAAGTAATGGTTGCACAAACTTGTCTTGAGTCGTTTCCGAAATGACATAACTCCGTGGTTTTGATGTCCTCCCACAACCTAATAAAAGAAACTAATTTTAATGAAATGGCCGATACCATCATAATACATGGGATGCACAGTGTCTGGCAAATGTTGGTGCCGATTGGCTGCCTGGCTGTCTTCCCCCCCACACCTGTGCGGTTTCCTCGCCAAGCCATCGTATCCCTGTCTTGTAAGATTACAAAAGGTTTTACCGTATCTGGCGATTATGCAGGTGTTAAGATCTTAACACCTGCATAATTGCCTGGCAATTGTATACTGGCTAAAAAGTACCCATAGCGTTAACAGCCCCACCTAAGCTATAAAGCATTGATACTGCATTGTCTGGAACTGACTGCCTTGTGGCAGCGACTGACACCGGCAAATAGGCTCAAAAGAAAGCCACTGCCAGGTGAAGGTCGGTCAGTTGAAGGACAATGCATAGGTTATCAAAGCTACCTGTTTGCATACTTTGCCACTAGTATGTGTGGCTTTTGCAAACTGGACACATTGTAAAATGTGTCTATTTTGGTGTTTGGGATTTTAACACCTGCATAATTGCCTGGCAATTATGCAGGTGTTAAGATCTTAACACCTGCATAATCGCCAGATACGGTAAAACCTTTTGTAATCTTACATTTGTATACTGGCTAAAAAGTACCCATAGCGTATCCCTGTCTTGTCCATGACCGGCCGTGGAATGTGTGCAGCGCGTTCAGCATTGTACAATCATATTTAAGAACGCAACACACAATGTTCAGTTCAATTCCCCGCGCAATATAGGCGTGCAGTGGACTGTGAACATCTGCACCAAGTACTGAATGCTCTCACGCTCGACCTCAGTGTTGTCAAACAGTGGTGCCCAGACCATTTCCATTTCTCTTTAGCTCTATTTTTCTATGTTTCTATTTGTAGCTGTGAACAAAATGTTTTATCTCTTGATCGTATATTGAAAACCGGTGTAACTCCTCCCCCCACCCAAAGGTTGGGTAACTCCTCCCCTCTTGTGTTCACAGACCTCATCCTTAATTGTGGTTGCATTTGCATCATCTCAAGTTGACTTTGTGGATTGTTTTTTTTTACCCGACTTCTAATCACTTGTCTACACGTCATAAAATATTACCCAATTTTTAAGACAGCAACAACAACAATCATATTTTGGATTATTTTTGTTGAAATCTCATATTCTACCCACAGATTGCTCTAATGATAATTGCTTCGAAAAGCTGCTCTCGCGAGACAACCGATAGAACAGCACACACGCCACACACACACACAACGCATGAGGATGCCTCCAACGTGTGAGACGAAACGCCGCGATGGAGGGAGAGGGAACGATCGAGAGAGCAGCTTTTCGAAGCAGTCATCGTGCATCGAGCCGTGAAAACATGCATCATTAGATTGCTCCAAGTTGTATTTAAAAAAAAAATAATTTTCACATTTCTTGTTTATACTGACAGATAACGTTGTGAGATTATCAAACGGAGTGACCGAGTACTTCTACGCCATAATTGAAATTAATGGCTGGTGGAGAGTGGCCTGTGGCCAAATCAACCCGATAGACCTGGCCTCCTTTAAACTAACACAAAATGTGCTCAGTGACCCATATACCATGTACGTGGTTCGGTGCACAGTCGCAGAATGCTGGGCTATTGACGGCTATACATATATTTTGTACAAAAATAACATTACCTGCTCAAACACCGATTGGGTACAGACAACTATCCCAAACTTTCCTGGAAAGCCCATGAAGATGGAAGTGGATGATAATCGTGGATTTTATGTCATCAGCGAAACATTCGTTTTGCTATACATGTGAGTACTTTTGAGATTTTATATATTTAAAAAAAACATTGAACTTGGCTTTAGGTTTTCTCAGTCTTGTCGTCGAAACCATTAACTCAACAACAGCGATCAACTTGTGGTTGTGTCATTGTCTAAATCAGAAGTTCTCCACATTTTGCACCTTTAAGCCAAGTTGGCCTACTTGGGTATGGTTCCCACTGCTGGGTGGCGCTCAGCCCGCTGATGCGTTGAGAATCCCAGATCTAGATGACCAACTGAAGCACGCTAAACATGTTATCATATTACCTATTGTGATTTCCCGAGTTTTATTTGTTTAATTTTCGACCGTTATTAACGTAAACATAGTCGAACACGACACTGAAATAAAACATCAGTAACTAAATACACACACCTCACTTCAAACTGCTTAATTATTCTCTCACCACACAAAAGCCCAAATATTAACAAGCACGTTAATTGTACTACCTTTGGGTAGGATAGTGACAAGGCCTAAATGTAGCACAGTCGCCTATTGTTGCTGATGTTCGTGGTTTGAATCCGGCAGCCGCCATGGATAACCAAAAAATATTCACCATCTGCTTCAGAGTGGATGGTCAAGATCTCGTGATGTAATTGGGAAAGAGTGTGCCAACATCATGTGACGTTTTTATTTATGACACCATAAGTTAGTCAATCGTGATTACACGTAGAAGCGTCACTTCATCATTATCAATACCCGCCTGATCCTGTACAGGATCGTGGAAGGCCGAAGCCTATCTCGGCAGACACAGGGCGCAAGGCGGGGCTATACCCAGGCAGTGGCGCCAGTACATCGCTGCCCACTCGATATGGGGCAATTTACTCAACACCCGGCGAAAACCCACGCGGACACGGGGAGAACACGCAGACATGACACACAAAAATCCACTCGAGACGGGAACCGAACCCGGGACTTCTTGCTGTGAGGCAGCAGCGTTACTCGCTGCACAACCGTGCCACCCATTATTACACGTATATATGTTTCTCAAGTAGTTTTATTTACTGATCTAACTTTCACAACTGTAACTTGCTTATCCCTCCCCACTGGACAACTGTCATAAAGAGCTACACGGCTCAAGAGTCCTTCCAGATTTAAAGACTAACAACAACCGCCATTCGCCAATAAGTGGCAATGACGTCACTTCGGTGCTTGTGCCAGGTTAGGTGTACTTTAAAGCCACGTGAAGTGTCAAAGACTCACTGGCAGGAGGTAATAGTACAGACTCAGGTGCCATAGGTTGAAAGATTGCGATGGCTGGCAGATCCACCACCTGTGCTACCTACTATGCCAACAGGGGTTGGTGAAGTGGAACTAAGCCCAAAAAGGCCTGGACGCAAAGCATTTGTCACCTGGGGGGCCCGGGCTGTAGGGAGTGATAAAATGACCACACATTTCTTAATTTTAAGCTGATTGGTTTGGAGAAGGCTTTCTGCTCTTGTTCCTGTAATGCACACCATTGTATATAATTCAGTGTTTTCTTCCAGCCTCCGTTAATGTTTCAGTTGCAATGGGTTTTGTTGTCATTCAGAGATTTGCATTAATTTGTTTAGATATAAAACAAATTAATGTGCCTATAACACGCAGTAGGGCGGCACGGTGGCCCAGTGGGTAGCGCTGTCGCCTAACAGCAAGAAGGTCCCGCGTTCGAATTTCGGCTCGGGTGCCTTTCTGTGTGGAGTTTGCATGTTCTCTCCCCGTGTCCGCGTGGGTTTTCGCCGGGCACTCCGGTTTCCTCCCACAGTCCAAAAAACATGCTGCTGCATAGGTTTATTGGCTTGCAGACTAAATTGCCCTCAGTGCCCGGTGATGGACTGGCGTCCCATGATGGGTATACCCCTACCTTGCGCCCTGTGTCTGCCGGGATAGGCTCCGGCTCACCGTGACCCTGTACAGGATTAAGCGGTTTTGACAATGAGATGAGATGAGATAACACGCAGTAAAACTGATACGAGCCTACTGTTATAATCGGACATAAAATTACGAGCAGAAAGTTGATGTAATCATTTACCTATGTCTGTGCGTGTTATTTTTTCAGTAATCCAACCATGAGCTCTTGGACTGAGCCTTTCCCTGGACGTTCCTTCAGATCAATGTCTATAACTGGCTCCACATTGCTGCTCGTGACTGACACTGGAGCCATTTCGGAATGCCATATCTAGAGACTAGAGTTAATTCCCCCGCACATCCCACTTCTCATACTGTATTTCAATTAGTTAGGATGGGGGGGGGGGTTGCATAACCATCACCAAAATGCAAAAAGTGAGATAAAATATCAATGGTCGTCCGTTTGCTGTATATGTACGTGTTTCAAGCAATAAACACAACATTAAGAAATCAAGGGAGCACCCCATGGTTAGTATACCAACTTTAGCAGTCGAGAGGCAGTGGTTCCATTCAATTGCAGTCGACCCAAGGTTGACCAGGCTTGTTGGTTGGGGAAGAGGGAAGTGGCAAGTAGGAGAGAGTAAAAGGTGCTGAAAAATAGGTTGGCTTAAAATAACTGGAGGGCGGCACAGTGGCCCAGTGGGCAGCGCTGTCGCCTCACAGCAAGACGGTACCGGGTTCGAATTTCGGCTCGGGTGCCTTTCTGTGTGGAGTTTGCATGCTCTCCCCGTGTCGGCGTGGGTTTTCACCAGGTGCTCCGGTTTCCTCCCAGAGTCCAAAAAAACATGCTGCCACATAGGTTAATTAGCTTGCAGACTAAATTGCCTGAAACCGCTTAGTCCTATACAGGGTCACGGTGAAGCCGGAGCCTATCCCGGCAGACACAGGGCGCAAGGCAAGGATATACCGACGATGGGACGCCAGTCCACTGGGCTCTTGAGGGCAATTTAGTCTCATCTCATCTCATTGTACAGGACTGATTAGTTTCAGACAATGAGATGAGATGAGAGAAAACAACTGGAATAAAACTTAGCATGGAGACAAGGTTCGGGGTGCTTGTGGCATTAGAGAGTTTGTCCATGAAGTGAGACTTTCTCTTGGTTCTATTTGCAGATTTCCCAGTTTTAGCTTGTGACCCTGGCATTTGTGCATCATAATGAAGGTTATCCTTCTATATGTTTCGCAGAAACTCCGTAAATTGCATGTCTTGTAAAGTGAGTTATGTTAAAAAATAAAATTCTGCCCAGTAGGGCCTTACAAAAAAAAATACCCAGTGGTGGCATCATTGTGTGAGTGAACATCTTCATCTAAAGCATGGGCCTGCAGGTGGAATCTTACACAATGATTGGCAGAGCCAGTAAGTAGTGGTGTATAAACTGTTAATCCAAGACTGTAGGGGTGAGGGTTGGTGAATCACACAAATGTGAAACTCCCTTACCATGGGTATTGAGGTGCTATACTTGAAAACAAATAATAATGAAATTTATAACGCGCAAAAATTCTTTGCTTGGTCATGGCCGAGACACGGATATGGAAGCGTGGAAACTGCAGAGAAAGAGGGGTCATCCAGATGGACAGCCGGCACCAGCTCGTCAGACACTACGGCCTATAAATTAGCTTATTATAGGCAAATTAACGAATGACACTTTTGAAAAATTGTGGACGAAAAGTACAAACCCGGAGGAAACCCACACAGAAGAGGGGACGAACACAGAAACTCCACACAGACAAGCAGCCGGGGTCAGAATCAAACCATCTCGGGCAGGGCCTTCTCTCTCATCTCAGCTCATTGTCAGAAACCGATTAATCCTGTCCAGGGTCGTGGTGGGTCGGAGCCTATCCCGGCAGACACAGGGTACAAGGCAGGGATATACCCACGATAGGACGCCAGTCCATCACCGGGCACTGCGGGCAATTTAGTCTGCAAGCCAATTAAACTGTGCAGCAGTATGCTTTTTGGACTGTGGGAGGAAACCGGAGTGCCCGGCAAAAACCCACGCGGACACGGGGAGAGCATGCAAACTCCACACAGAAAGGCACCCGAGCCGAGATTCTTACCCGGGACCTTTTTGCTTTCGCCCTCAAGAAATCTGCAACCCCACAAAAGTGTCTGCAGTTACAAACCTAGCCATTTCAACGTCAAAACATCCTTTGCAAGCAAACATATTGCCTTTGGTTTCAGAGATAGTCACTCCATTCTAAACCTCATCTTTACCAAAACTGTGGGATCAATTCGACCACGGCTTCACCGTAAGAATGACGCTATGCTTGTCGCAGCATAACACTGGCAATTGAAAAACAATCCACGCAAGTCAAGACATTGTGGTGCCACAGGCAACGGACCCCCAGTGCGTGGGCCTACCCGCATCACCGCCGCGACCACGTGTTCAGCCCGGTTCAACTCGCAGAACCACACTGGCAGCACATACCGGGTTCACTCCGCTACGCATGGCAAAAGCAACCCCCCCCCCCACCCCGGCGTGGAGAGACGGGACTCGAACAATTAATCACCTTTTCACCTCCCACAAAATCACCAGACATGACCTCTTCACACATCTGTCCCCTTCCGTTGAAGATAAATAGTAGTTTACACGTTGCATCAATATGGCCTTTGCCAGTGCATTTCAGCACTATTGGTTCAATGTAAGCAAACCTTGCTGAAATCATGCACCCCCAGTTGATGGGATGTGTATAACGTAGTTTATAAGATTACAATAGGTTTTACCGTATCTAGCGATTATGCAGGTGTTAAGATCTTAGCAGGTGTTAAGATCTTAACACCTGCATAATCGCCAGATACGGTAAAACCTATTGTAATCTTATATTTGTATACTGGCAAAAAAGTACCCATAGCGTTAACAGCCCCACCTAAACGTAGTTTATGTTTAATGGAAATGGACATAATAACGAGACGTATTTTGTGATGATTTATTTTGTACACACCATTCAAGGCCTAATTTAATCACCTTTTAGAATCAAGACCAGGTATCTTTCTTGTCACTATCAACGGAGGCATAAAACGTTTGTCAAATAGTCTACAACATATTCGCATTTTGATACCCTTAACAATTATTTGAATTGACTTTTATCTGCCAACTATGGCTATAAAAACACGCTATGGATGGCGCCTGTTCAGAAGGTTCGGTGTGGGGGAAGGGGATGTGAATACCAGCGCTTTGTGACCTTAGGGTGATTGGCACTCTGGAAATGCAATTATTATACGATGTACCATTCTACCATTTTCCAATATATATGTATTATTAATACTGATAATTTTGCATTTTAAATTACAGTTGAAAGTCAGGTCATATTTGACATGTTGTTCTGCAGCAATGTGTATTTAAAAAAAAACCCAAAAATGTTATTGTTGCTGATTTTCCGTTGTCGTTGGCATGCCGTTCTCACGGCAGCTGTGCAGCGCTTTGTGACCCTTGGGTGAAAAGCGCTCGAAAAGTGTGATAATTATTATAATATTCTTGATGAGAAAACGGTTAACCTGGTCTCACCAGTGTTAGCCAAGTGTTGTTAAAAGGCATAAAGCTCAGAACAATCAAGATATCAATGCATTTGTAGCTCAGGTTGAGCTATTATATCTACGGGTAGCTGTTGCTATTACGCAGATTATGCAAATATATAAAGTTTTACACTTTCTGGCAATAAGACAAGTTTTAAGATCTTAAAAAAACAATATAGGCACCTTTCACATCATTCTGCCAGCGATGTATATAAAAATCTCATTATCTGAAACCGCTTAATCCTATATCGGGTCACGGTGAGCCGGAGCCTATCCCGGAAACACAGGGCGTAAGGCAGGAATACACCCGACGACGGGACACCAGTCCATCGCCGGGCATTGCGGGACAATTTTAGTCTGCGAGCCAATCAACCTATCCAGGAGCATGCTTTTGGACTGTGGGAGGAAACCGGAGTACCCGACGAAAACCCACGCGGACACGGGGAGAGCATGCAAACTCCACACAGAAAGGCACCCGAACCGAGAGATTCGAACCCGGGACCTTCTTGCTGTGAGGCGTCAGCGCTAACCACTGGGCCACCGTGCCGCCCCGATATAAAAATCAAATACCCCAAAAAAATGTTGATTTTCCGTTCTGGTGTCATTGTTGTTGGCATGCCGTTCTCTCAGCGACTCTGTGCAGCGCTTTGTGACCCTCGGGTGAAAAGCGCTATAAAAATGCAATTATTATCATTATTCGTGGTCATTCACATAAGTTTGCTTTATATAATGAAGGAACCGAGGTGACGGTCCCAGAGTTCTGGTTTCTTTTGCACGGGAAACCCTGGGTAATGCAGATATTAAGCTGGAAGGAACCGTTGAGCTATGTAGATCTTTTTAGTCGTCGTCGAGCAGGGAGGGGTAAACAAGTTACATCACAGGCTTCTTAACAGCAACTGTGAAGCATGCAGCGCAAATTATGTTTAACATACTGCCCTACTAATTAGGACAGCGGCTTGAATAAAGGGAACGTCTGCAAAATGCGGCCAACATTGAACTGCTAGGCCATGTCCACACCAACTTCAATGTGAGGTAAAACTATATCAAGGAAATTCAAACAATGCAAAACTTTTGGGCAGGTTTAATTACTGACCCACACGACGCTATGCAAAACACATATAAATCCTATCAACAGGTGGTAACTCACCAAACACAATCACAACTATGTAGTGATGAGAAACACTCTCAAGACTTGAGTTATTTTTGTTAACTTTATTTACCAACTGTTAACAAGCATATTCACAGAAGCGGTACGCATAAACAATAACAATTATCTGCAGTGAACAATTGGCATAATGAACAGACATCCCTCAGGAACAACACAAACTCCTGCAGCAGCAGCAAAACCATAATTTAAGAGAGCGGTGTGTGCTGGGGTGGGAAGTTCAACTGGAATGTTGAGTGGATGCGTGCATCAGCAACACCAAACTTTAGCAACCTAATAAGTCTTGCCTTGCCCGCTGCATCGTTACTGAGGGCATACAGGGTTTATGTGATAAAACATGGCCTGGTTACTGAATGGACACTTTCTAAATGCATTCAACAGCTTCACATATAACCGAGCAAGATGTGTCCAAACTCAAAACCAGGGCTTCACTAACCATATGGAGTTATCATGAGAACTAAAACATCAGCTCTGAAGAAAGAGCAGAGATTTCCACCATTTCCACTGCCAGGCTGAGAAGCGCTGCTGTGACTTCTCTTGTGCAGGTTTCCCCCCAACAATCTCTAAAAAAACGTCAGTGACTATTGACCCTTTCTTGCCACTTCTCTTGCCAGGAATTGCTGACACAAAGGTGGCAGAGTCCGCATGGGCTGCTGTTACATTCAGGCCCAAATCCTCAGCCAAGTCCTGTGCAGTAAAGTTGGAGAGCCAACAGCCGACCTTCATGACCCTGCTGCCATGTTAACTAAGACATAACCTTATTGATGTTCATACACTATCAAGAAAGCCTTCACAAATATTCAAACCCTCTGCCCACCCCCATTGCATTTGGGAAGTCATTGTGCCAGGCGCTACATGGTGGCTGCACCTGATCTACAATGCTGCTGAAGTTGAGGATCTTGAATCTTTCTCTCTCCGTGGGCATGTGGATAGCGTTGGGTGGCCAAAGCCAGTTTATGGGGAGCAAGGGTGAATATGGCACTCAGCGCCGTCCCATCGCCTGAGCGACGTGCGCCAGTGCGGAGAGAAGCTCGCTGTGTGCCCGTAGTAGCAGGGGCAGTGGCGTAGCCCTTAGCTCCTCGCTAGGGTTGTGATGTGCCAAAGCTGACACCGCTGCCAAGAAATCCATGCTCCCTGTGGACTTGGGAGTCCCTGGGGTTTCCACTCTACTAGCCTCCTCACCTTCGCGTAGCCCATTCGCCAGCGCCTTAGAGTCTACGGTGAGGAAAGCAACATAAAGAAGCCAACACCAACATTCTGAGTCAGGAACTGACCATTAATATCATGGAAGGCTCAGAAAATGGCTAAGAAAAACATTTCATTGATAAATGTGTTGGTTTAACTCGGTAAAGATTATATATGTAAAATATCACTGACATAGAACTCATGGCATTTACGGTAATTATAAATACATTTATGCTTTTAATTTGTGCGATAAAACGTCTGCATGCTAAACCAGCTTAAACTGCGGGGTTTTTTTCCCCATCAGTTTCACTAAGCTATCCTTGACATATAAAGGAATTAAAAATTGTGAGTGGAATTGGAATACATTCTCAGAGAAAGAAAGCATGAAAAGTTTCATAATAGCTCTGTACATCATTAGGCAAGGAATGCTGCATTATTCTAGTATAAGAGGGTGGTTAATGAGCATTGTAAACTATTTTTTTTAATAAACACATTTCTCATAACCTTATCTGTAAAAACAAATTACAGACCATAGAGAGATAATAAAAGTCATTTGGCTTAGGCAGGACACATCATTACCTGAAAGTTTACATTCAAATTATTAATATGATTTAATATTACATGTATCCTACCACATAGCTCATATGGCTTTAATGCAACGGACTTTTGACTTTCTCATTCGACTTGGAGAGGAGATAAACGATGGCTGCAGGGAGAGCTCACCTGAGTCGTCAGGGAGAAGATCTCTCTCCTGCTCCATGGCTCCTGGTCCCTTCTACAAAAACAACAATCATTCTGCTTTCAGTGTCGACCCTTGGGGAAAGTGCTATAAGCGAGCTCATATAAAAGTCTCATTATTTTTGTAACACTACGTTAAGGGTGCACATGCACAAATAACACCAAAACACAAAACATCAATCAATAATTTTTTAAAGTTCCTTTAATCATAACATGTATTGAGAGCATCTCTTATCCGATTTAAATGATAATTGTGCCCAAGTCTGTCCTTAAACGAATTATGAGTCTTGTTTGTCTCTATAACACGGGCTACCCAAAATGCAACTGTACTCCCAACAAAAAATATATTTTTTTTTTAATACAAATGAGTTTATTAGGTAATGCATGTATACACATTCCAGTGCTTTTAGGTTTCCTCAAAAGCTAACAATAAGCGACTTTATATGCTAATAAAAAAATATTCCATGAGACAAAGTGCTGTGCAATGGGGTTTTGGGCTGTGGTATCCTCACACCTCTATAATGATATAAGTTGCCCATCAGGGCATTTGCTACACAATAGTAAATACTAATAAAGTGAAGGCACCACCCACAGCCCTCCACCTCCCCCTGTTCAACGAGTGTGTTAATTACCACAAATACTATGAAAAGTACATAATGTGTTATAAACTTTGAGGAGGATTAAGCCTGATTAAGGTGCCAAGCATCCACATGCATAAGCACACCACTTTCTCCTTTTCCCATTTTGTTTTTAATGGCCCAACTTCTATATTGCACAGAAAAACAGTGCCAATTAGTACTTGCGTACATGTTACGCCATTCAAGCCATGAAAACAAAACTTCAGCAAAACAATTGTTTCAAGTAATGTTCCGATTATCAACTCTCAAAAAGACTTCGAAAACTAAAATGCGGTACGATTACCATGGCTGGTGACACTGAGTGCTAAACTTCTGCAGTGATTTGGTAAAACCAATTTAGAGTGAAGAGCAACTCATATGTAAAGAGAAAAAGATAATCACTTTAAAAATATATCCTTGTTTACATTTCAATACAAGTCATTACATGCTTACCGTTTCTGTAATTTATTATAATTTAACTAAGAGTCTCAAAATAATATGTCCTATCCCACTTAGGATCAAGGCAATTATTTAAGGTTAATTTATGTTTGTGCAATATTTCCAATTCCTCATGTCACCCTGTTGTTTTTGCAAGGTTTCATATTAGTCATTGCTATACTTTGTTTTCCTTTTGTGAATATCGTGACTCGGACCACTCTTGCATATAAGACTTGATCTGTCTCTTGAGCTCTGTGAATAATTTGTAGTGTAATTTCCAAATTGGGACCGTAATGCCAACATACAATAGCCTACCCTTCTGCAAATGTCTCTGGATATTTAATATCCACTGGCAAAGTGGTCGTCCTAAGGGCCATCTTGTTCCAAGCGTGTAATTCGTTTTCTGATATGATAAAGGCAGAGAAGTGCTGAAGAAGGTTGATGGTAGTGGAAATGTGTGAATTTAAAGATAAAATTGTCTTAAAGTTTCAGATGAGTCATCAATACATGGTAGGTATCGCTGGAATAAGCATTGTTGTGCAGACGAAATTTGTGGTGAAAAAGTATTTTAACCCAGTACCCTCAGTGCAGAGAACCATACATTATCAGGGTCCATATTTAACCCCCAGCAATGAGAATCAATGTCGACATAGGCTATCAGACGGCTGACCAATCAATGTCCACTGTTTGGACACACATACAAATATATAAAAAAGCACCCGCTCATTTATATTGATTGTAAATCAGAGAATGCATTTTATGGTTAATTGGGTGACACGGTAGTAACACATGTCTCAGAACAAAATTATCCCACATTTGAGTCCTGACTTGGGGCCTGTGCAGAAATTGTAAGTTCTCCCTGTTTTGCATAGATTTCTGCTGTATTAATAAAAGTCATCTTCTATGTCAACATCCACCTGGATCTGTTTCTTTCCTCCAGTAGAAAAAAACTGGCATTGGCTAAACATTCCAACGGTGAAACATTTTCTAAAAATGTCTCAATTGAAAATGTTGCCTCCTGCAAAAACTTGGCAAGTTTCATCCTGAAAATAGTCTTGAGACTCAGTGAGGCTTTACTGGGTAAGCTGGCATAATACACCCACAAAATTACTCAGGGTGGTTGCTGCGTTCAACCTGCAAACCTCTGTTAGAAGCGATTAATGTGCAGCTAATGGTCCTTGTCACTAAAAAATGGCCAGTTCATAATGGGCTTAAACACCCATTTCCTTTCAACACCTATACTAGGCAAAACCAGGACGAGAAAGTGGCTGCACCTGCTCATGGAAGATCTGCAGGACCCTGTGCAGCGTCAGCAGCTTGGGTGAGCGGATGGGCAGGGAATGTAGGTCCGCGGCGTTCAGTGCCGCCAGGTCACCCACGGTGCTGATGGAGCGCGCTCGCACCAGGTGACCGAGCGCACGGGCCCTGAACAAGTCACACACACCGAGACAACAAAGCTTCCGCGTGCAGTTTTCGTTGGCGAGAGTCATTATTATCGTTAAAGTTATTTCATCGGGAAAGCCATATTGAGTCTGATAACTATGTTAAGGAAGGATCCTGCCATCTCACAGCAAGCAGTGATGGATGCCATATATAATTTCAATTGAGTAAAAATGGGTGTAATTTTTCAATTTTGGCAGGTTTTGATCATGATCCTGGCATACAATAACCAATTTTTGAGAATTAAACAACGGACTCTTTAATATGCAATGTGAAGCAGGCACTACTATTTTTATGCTTAATACATACAAACGTATTAATCAGGGCAAATTTTGGATGAGAACCGTAAAAGCTCTGCAACAAGTAGTGACAGCGTTGCCGCTCAACCACATCAGCTATATCGTTGTCTCCCTGTGCTGGTGTTTACATCAGATATTTATCAAGGCTGAATCGACCAAAATGAGGGCAAGGACCAAAAAAGCTATCTCGAAAGAACAACTCGAAAGGAATTGTCATATGTTAAGCTGTCAAAACGTGCATCATTACATAGCAAAGGAGCATTTCAGGACTGATGTTAGCAGTAGCTGATAAGCAAATTCAAGTTGCCAGGTTTTCAGTGCAGTGTGCTGCTACACCACCATTCTACACACACGCATGCGTGTTGCTGTCCTCTACATGGTTGTGGCATCGTGTGTAATTCTGCATGTGTACCAGAGCTGTGCATGTGCTGATGCTGATACCAGCCTCACCATATCGCCGGCGTGAGCTGGTGCAACACGGCCTGCACGGGAGTTTTACAGCCGATAAGCGCAGGGAAAATGGGTCCCACGCTCTGCACGGGAACCACTTCCAGTGGCTGGGGTGGCATGGAGCACAGCTGCTCCTGCTGGAGATGCATGGCATAGCAAGTCATGCCGTGTGATACACACAGTAGCAGCACAGCCAACATGGCTGTGACTGGAACAAGTCAATGAGACTCGGCACAAGAGTAAGAAGGGCCAGTTAAGGAAGCAACAACAAAAACACTGTGGGCACAGCTCAGCACCAGGACATGACATTAATATCTATGTCAGTGTAATATCTGTACACTTGCTAAGTATATCAAGTTTATTTATTTAACCAAGTGAGAACTCAAGAGACCAAGACAGTCTCATTTGCAAGTATCCAGGGCCATAAACATCACAAAAAAACAAAATAAAAAAGAGCAATGAAACATATTTTACTGGAGCAAAAACAATGGTTCTTGGGGAAAACGAACATATCGCAAAGATAAATAAATATTAAATAACGTATTTCCGGTAATGAAAGTGTGCTCAGAAAGGTGATTTTACAATGACCATAGTAAAATTGCAATTGAGCTAAAGAAACATTGAAACATTAAAACATATTAAGGGTTACTATTGAACAAAGATGGAAAAAAAGACAAGTTGCCACTCCCCTTAGCCGATGTTTTTGTGACGTTTCTAAAGCACCTTCACATAAAGCACTCAACGTCATTTATTAGTCACTCACTCTTAGTCACTCACCTGCTAAACTGCTTGCTCACCCTCTGTATCCCTTACACTTACTGCTGCAAGTACTGCCCCGGCACACTTTCCCAACTGGCACACCACCGCCTTCACTCACCAGCCGCTTCTTGGGTGGAGTGTTTCCCAGAGAACGACGTGACAGGGGCCGCCGGCCGATTGGGGAAATCCGTGTTGGAGTCATCAGGTACTGCGATACGCACACACACCCACCACCACGGGGGGGTCTCACCCACATGTGTGTTCGTGTGTTTGCAGGCATATATATTTTTGTGTGCATGCAAAATGGTATGTTCGTGTGTTTTACCACGCGTTTACAAGAGATTATGCGTGCACGTGTGCCTTTGGCTTTGTGTGCCGTCAGTAAATCTATGGCACCTGGGTTTGGCAGCCAGCCATCAGTACTTCACATAACCTAAAAATACACCTGGCTTGGCACATGCGCAGTGGTGACATAACTACGAATGGCGATTGTGGTTGTGTGTGTTCTTACATACCTCCGCGCTCATCCGGGACTGGCTGCGGCTGGGACTACGGCGATCTATGTCATCTGCTAGCGTTTCGTGTCGGATAGGATTAGCGAACCAGACGCGCCGCATCTGTCCACACACACAAGAGACACACGTTGCTGTATCTCAACTAATGACGTGAAAGGTTTTGCCTGTTGGAACAAGCATAGAGCAATCACATCTCTGTTAGTGATCCCAAGATGCTGAAAATTCCAGATTTATAGGATAAAACCAGTTTCTCATTATAACAACGGCTCTTGGACTTCCAAAAAAATTAACTCTTCAACTGCCACAGAAAAAACTTGGAATTACTTATTTTTAGTATAGTGACCACCTGATGCTGGTCTTACCTTGTTTGGTGGCGAGTCAGAGGGCAACTGCTCAGCCTCCAACTTCCTGCCCGCTGCCTTCTTGAGGATACTGGGTGACGGAGATGCAGCCGGAGACAAAATGCCTCTGGATGGGGCAGGTGGGGGGCTGCCTGCATCATGGGCGATGTTGCCGTTCAACCGCAGAAAAGTGCTGCAGCCTGGCGAGGCTGGAGCCTCTGCAGTCTGGACCGCCAAGTCCTCTGTCGTCTTCTCCCCCCATGGTCCTTCCTCCACCACACTGGCACCCTCCATGTCCACCCTGTTCTCCTCCTCCTGCAATTGCTGCTCTCCTCCTAAGGCTGCCTCAGTTGCCGTAGCCATCACCTCCTCGCACGTGACACTAACCGAGGACTCTGCTCGGGAGGCATCGCTGGAGTTAGCATTCTCCAGCTCGCTACCGTACTCCCTCGGTCGCACCTCCTGGCCCTTGTAATTACTCTCCTCTGTTGGATTCTCCTGACCGGTCCCCAACAGCGATTTTATCTCCTCACTCACTCTACTTGTGACAACATCAAATTCTACCTTGTCAAATCTGTGCTTGGTTGGAATGGTGGTACATGTGGTGGGAGATGCGGTGGGAGATGCGGTGGGAGATGCGGTGGGCGATGCGGTGGGCGATGCGGTGGATGATGCGGTGGGAGATGCGGTGGGAGATGCGGGGGGAGATGCGGTGGGAGATGCGGTGGGAGATGCGGTGGGAGATGCGGTGGCGATCACCTGAATTTTGCCAGGATCTCCTTTTGAGAGAGAGGTGGTGGCTGCATCGTCACTCCCACTGGAGACCATTATCGAGGGCGAGGGAGGCAACATCAAAATACCCAGCTGTTCTCTATGAACAATACCTGACAATTCTTTCTCATCATTCTCCGCACTGGTAATCTCTATTTGAGGGTCATGCTTCTCGGCTTGCAAATCAGTCACTGGGACAGAGTTCATATCTCTAACAAAGTGTTCCTCAGCGCTGCATTCTTCGGTATTTGTTGTTTTGCAGAGTCGTGGATTCGATTCAGACTCTACTTGATCACTCACATTTTCTTCCTCCTCCCCCTCCTCCTCTCCCTTGTCCCCATCCTCTTCATTCTCCCCCTGCTCCTCTTCATCCTCCTCCTCCACCTCTTCCTCCTTCTTTCCCATCTCCTCTTCCCTCTCCTCCTTTGTAGCAGTCCTTTCCTCTACTTCATTCTCAACATTATTCACTAACTCTGTTCTCTCCCCTGTTCCTTCTTCTTGTACTTCTTCAACGTTGCTATACACCTTTTTCTTCAATGGACTCAAATATCTCTCCAGGCTGGTTGCATAGGGGCTACACGGCAGCTTAGTTTGCTGCAGTGGTGAGTCTGACTTGGCAACTGCATCTCTGTGAAGCCTGAAGCTGGCTTCACCCTCCAATGTACAATCGTCCGTGTTGTTCACAGACGCTCTGTCTACTGTTGGGTCTAACTTCAGGGTAGACTCCTCTGGCAGCGAGTTTCTCCTCTTCGTGCAGACATTCTCCCAGCTGTACTTCCCGCAGCCCCAACTTTTCCTCTTCCTCTCTGACCGTCTCAGCAACTGGCTCGAACCTGGCTTGTTCACCGACTGTGAGCTCCCCAATTGGACGGACTCCAAGGGCGAAACAATAGCTTTGGCAGATGCTGATGTCTCCACAGATTCAAGGTTTATGTCGTGGGCTGTGTTTTCTCTATCGGCCATGCTGTCACCACTTATCACACTTGCACTCTGCTCACTCCTCTCAAATGCTGGAATTACCAACGCTTTCCGCCCACTTGATGATGTGTGCACCACGTCAAGTACAGAAATGCGGAAACTCCCGTCTGCCCAACCTGTGTTGCCCTGCCCACCCGGGACGCTAACCAAATTCACCCTCCTCTTTTTTAGCTCTCTGCTTGTGTAGATCCGACCATCAGAACTTGAATGTCTGTTAGGAGTAAGCTGTGGGCTACACACGGTACCGTCACCGCTAGCACCAGTGTTCTCTTCCAGTATCACTGCTGCCAAGTCAAGCGTTTCGTTTACACAATCTGAGCTGGAGGATCTGTTCCTTACTTCTTGACTCATGGATTGTTCAAAGGATTGTAAGGCTGTGGGTAGGCTCGGTGCCACTATTGTTGAAATAGCTGAGGACTCTTCAACCATGGATGAGTTCATGGAGGATTCTGCCTTTGCATGAGTGGATGGCGTTACCACTGCAGACAGATATTTGGAAGACTCTTTCATTCCAGAAGGAAAGAAAATTAATTGTTCAACAGGTACAGCAACAGGCAAATTTGCCATTACTGGAGAGGAGGTGGTAGGTTGTAAAACCATGAGGGAGGACAGAGGAGAGTGTGCTGCTTTGGTGGAGGGTGTACCCTTGTAAGAGCTTAACAGGATGGTCTGCGACAGCTTTAGTTGTCGCTCACGGATGGCCTTGTTGCGACTAGTATCCAGGTCGTTGCTACATCCTGGAATTGCTACATCTGCCACTGTAACCCCTAAACTAGAGTCCCCTTCCAGACTGCTGCCGATCACTATACTCTTGGGAGGATCCTGCCCTTGAATTAAAGCTGTGTCTGAGAGAGATTCAAGTATGTGCTTATCAAAACCATCACCTGCTTTTGTCACCTCTTCCTTTGAGTTTCCATCTCCCATGTAGATGCCTGGCTCGCAACTAAGCAGCTTCCTCCGAGATTTTCTCGTGCTCAACATCCGCCCTGTGTGAGATGCTCGCCGTTGTTTAGCTGTCTTGCTATTAGTTTCTAATGCTGGCTGTGGTACTTCGTTCTTCACGAGCTTGTCTTTTGGAATTGTGAGAGGCGCAGCAAGTTCAATACTCGTCATGTGGCGACGTCTACGGCCACATTGAGACTGCGACCCACCCACCAAGTTCTTGTCCAACTCCGAAATGGGACCCATGTGCGCAGTGCTCTCTTGACTCTTACTGCGGCGGGTTCTTTGTCGTGTCGAAGTTACCAGCTCCCTGGGGGCATCCTCCTTTTCCTCCTGCTGCTCTATCTCAAAGACAACCGCCACCTCCTGCAGCTGCAACTTTGTTCTCGATTGGCTACCAAGAGCAGAGAGGGATTGCCCTCCCACTGTATTCGACGGTGGGGTCCCCACCACCACCTCCATCGACTCTGTGCTACTGTTGGCAGGGGCCAAAGCTGTGTCCTCCTCATTGGCTTCCACTGTATCACGTGCAAGCGCCATTGCCTTCTCATTCGAAACCAAGTTCGCCACATCTTTATCAATGTCATGATATCTTTGTACTTCCAATTCAGCCTTTCCACTGTGAGCATCAAATTCCACAGCATCGTTTCCACTCCGAGGAGCCTGTATTTGTTTGTCCATGCTATGAGAACTTAATTCAATTTCTTCATTGCTGGTATTATCCAACGTGTCTCTACTGCACAAAGTTGACGACTGCACCACCTCTTTAACATCATCATCAGTGCTTCCATTCAGGTCCCCGTTTGACAACGGTGTGGTGCGGTTAACTTCAGCCACCGATGTCCCTGTCGACTTCATTTTTGCAACAGCTCCCGTCTCCGCCACACCACTCACGGCCATCTCATCCGTATTCATGTGACCCGCGGATATCAGGGTGCCGAGTGTGAGAGGGCTCAACGTGGTGGACCTGCTGCTCCTGTGGAACCAGTCATGAAACATGCAAATCAAACTAACGTCCATCACACTCAACGACAGCCACTGGCTAAACACACATGCTACTTGGTGGATGTTTGAAGTGCGGGAGGAGTAGAGACAGCTTTAACAGCAAGAGTAATAAAATGCAGGAATAAATTTAGAGAAATATCACCTATTCTACCGAAAAAAGAAATTCCACAAAAATAACGAGGAAATATGTATTTAGCCTGTGTTTGCACTGTAATGATATATAGAGCAGAGACATGGCCTTTTTAAGTCGATATCAAAAATATGTTTGAAAGAATAGATGCCGGGAATGGTAAAAACCTGGTCTGTTAATTACATATGTACACTGGCAAAAAAGTACCCATAGCATAAACAGCTTCACCTGAGCTACTAAGCATTGATAGTGCATTGTCCTGAGCTGACTGGCCAACACCGACAATCAGGCTCAAAGGAAAGCCATGTCTGGTGGAGGCCGAACAATTTGAAGGACAATGTATATCAAAGCTTCCTGTTTGCATATTTTGCCACAAGTATTTGTGGCTTTTGCAAACTGGACACATTGTGAACTGTGTCTATTTGGTGTTTTGAAATCTGAACACCTGCATAATTGCCAGGAATGGTAAAAACCTGTTCTGTTAATTACATATGTACACTGGCAAAAAAGTACCCATAGCATGGATGCATCGAGTTCCCTGAAAGGTAAGAAAAAGTGTAGAATGAAGAGATCATGCATGGGCAGGGAAAACAACGGATGTGTTAAAAAAAGAGTACATCGAGATGGGTAGGTCATGTTGAAAGGACAGACGATAGTAATTAGATCAAAGCTTGCATGAAATTTAAAGTGGAAGAAGGAAAAGTTAGTAGAGGTAGGCTCATCAAACATGGACAAAGACATTGGAAGATGACCTTAAAAATTTGGATTTAACGAAAGAGGGTGCAAAGGATAAGACAAAGTTGAAAATAATGATCCGTGGTAATGGCATACCCGCATGAAAATTGGTAAAACGCCTTAATGATGATAGCAATCAATTAATTAATAACGGCATTCAAGAGTGCCTTTCACCCGAGGGTCACAAAGCACTATACAGAGCTGCTGAGATAAATGGCCCATAAACGAGATAAGAACGGCAAATCAGCAACAATAACGGTTTTTTTGGAGATTTTTTTTAAACAAATCCGAGCTGTGGAGAGAATGGCATGTCAGCAACATCAGGACAGTTCAACTGAAAGTCAAACAGGAGCAATAAATTATAGGACATAAAATAAGCGATAATAAAAAAAAATAATTCCTTAACAAACAAGGAGGCAATAAATATTTCCGAGCAGGCACAGGTTGGAATAGAGCCATCATCCTGGCATGACAAAATGAGCCGCATCAACAGTTCTAGCCAGAGGACTTGAAAGCCTTACGGAACAAGTGAATCTTGATCATGATTATGACTGCTGGCCTTCATGGCAGCCTGTTATCACCTGCAACAGGTCTGTGCTGACCACTAGATGGCTATGATGCGATCAGCTCTGAGCAAATGTAACAGCCAGCCGTGAACTGATTGGCAAGATCTTATATGGAGTTGTGACGTGGACATAACCAAGGTAATAAAAAAGCATAAATAAATGTAATTAATAAACTAAATACAAGATACTCGTGTCGGTCATCTAGTGTAAACGAACCATAGGCCAGAAAATTATCGGTGACCTAACGCATGCCCATCCCTATTACATATAGAAGATAGGCCAGTGTTGTGAGCGCGTGCGTGTGGAGGATGCATGCTCACTCCGAGTCTTGCGTGCTGGACAGATGAGAAAATAAGGTGGAGTCCTGAGAGGCATCCAGCGTGTTATACATGGTTGGTATGTCCACCCTGCTCACCAGTCGTAGGATATGAGTGGAGGGAGGGAATCATAATGTGAGAAAAGACAGGGAGAAGCTATGATTGTTACGCCATGTACCGTGTACAATGTGCATGCATACCACATGCATTGACTGATGACCTTCAAGCCCGCAAGTTCACTGGCCACTCAGCCAGTTAACATGTGGTACGTAAGGCAATATTTAAACAGTCAGTATATGTGCAGGGAATTAGCACAGCATGCAACCATGTCAGGTCGACTTGTATGAGGCCTAAAGATTTATCGATGAAATCCATTTTTGGGTCAGGTCACGTAGAAAATTATGAAAGTGTCGTTTAACCCTCCACCACCCGACACGGCCAATCAGTAAAGGGTTGTCACGTGAACAGAAAACGCGCAAATTCCTTTACTATCTCAGCAGACCAGTATGTTGAAAAGCGACCCCACAATATTTTACAAAAAGATACATACGACGTTTCGCTAATAACTACGTTCAGCATCAGGCACCCGTGCCAAACCTGAGCGGGCAGATTTACCTTTCCTGGGACTATGCACCTTAGTGGTCATATCACAAACTAAAATTACAAATCCAATTGTGATAACCAGATTGACCAGTATGGTACAATGAACTTGTCCCATTACATAAGGAATACCAAACTGTGCGCTGTACAAGTGAATCAGCACCTCTTGGTTCGCAGAACCTCCTTCTGGTGCTCCGTGAGTACACGGGCTCGGCTGGCGGCTGTAGGAGGTGGGGGTATGAAGACAAAGTCCTGGGAGCTCTCTTCCTCGAGCTGGACACGCTGGCGAGTGCGTGCTGCCCTGGGCGATTGCAGGTTGCTTGCCTGTTGTGCAACACACATGGAAGAACGGTAGTTTATTTTATGATCATTTTTACAGTGTCTCAAATTCACAAGTTCAAACCGAATTCAACGCTGTTGAAACCCTACCATATTCAAGATGAAGTTTGTTAGAAATCATATCCAACAATTGATCAAATTAGATTTTCCACAATTCTGCTCCACTGTACAGAAACACTCCTACAATGGTTGTGGAAAGTCTTGCATATATCAACAGCAAACCCAGTAATATTAGTTTAACAAACCGAATTCTGTGACAAACTCAGAAAGTTTATGAAAAGCTAGTTAGCTAGGCCAGCTAAACAATGCTACTGGAAAACAGAAAATGTGCACGGTGATAGATCGAAATGTTGTTGGTTATTTACCATCAAATAGATTTGCTGTAGGTTTTTACAGCTGAGTGAATGATTGCTTGCCAAAGCTGTTCTTTCAGGATAGCCATGTCAAGAGCTGACTCTCCCCTTCACGACATTCTGCCTTCTAGTCAACTGAGTCACAAGCACTCAGTCACAGAACGCCTGGCAAGCCATCATGATTGAATAGATCACTCTCTTTACATTAATGTATTGCCTATATATCAGAAACATGTCTGTGGGACATCTGTAATTAAAAAACCAGGCAAAGACTGGTACTACAAATAAGACAAAAATTACATTCTTGAACATTATTGATAACCAAAACTGTGACAGTTCACCAAAGTGATGATTGCTTCGAAAAGCTGCTCTCTCGGGACAGCCGCGTCGATCGCTCCCTCTCCCATCAGGACGTTTCGCCTCACATGTTCGAGGCATCCAAAGTGCCTGCGGCATCCAAAGTGCCTGAGGATACCTTATCGCGTGAGGCGAAACGTCGTGATGGGGGAAGCGATCGACGCAGCTGTCCCGAGAGAGCAGCTTTTCAAAGCAATCATCATGCACCGAGCTGTGAAAATCTACATCATTACATAAACTCAGAGATCCATCTCGTTTTGTCTCGAATTCCTGAGGGTTCAGTTCTCGACCCACTCTTCAGCATCTACATACAACCACGTGGCCCTATCCTTGCACAGCCTCAATCTCAGCGACCATTGCTATGCCGATGACATCCAAATCTATATTCACGCAAAGCCATCTATCAATGTGTCTGGTCTTTGCACGTCACCCTCACTGTCAACTGTAAAGGCCTGGCTCAATTCAAATTTCCTAAAACTAAATGGCAACAAAACAGATGTAATCATTATAAAATAATAATTCTAATCTAATTATTATTATTAAAATAATATTTGCACTTCTAGAGTGCCTTTCATCCGAGGGTCACAAAGTGCTGCACACAGCTGTGGAGAGAATGGAATGTTAACGACATCATATAAATCAATGAATGAAAATAAAATAACAGATAAAATAATTGTTAAACAAAGACATAAGTGTTACTAAGCAGGCACGAGTCAACAGCAAGTGATCATCCGAGCACAACATGGCGCAGCATCAACAGTCCTAGCCAGAGGACTTCAATGCCTTATGAAAAAAATGAGTCTTAAGGCGGGATTTGAAGATGCCCAGGGACCCAGCTGACCGACTTTCGAATGAAAGGGCATTCCAGAGTCTGAGAGCAGTATGTGAGAAGGCTTTGTTACCCATCAAATAGAGATGTGATCTGGGCACATGCAGCAAACCTATATTGGAGGATCGAAGTTGCCATGTTGAGGAGAGTGCCTGAAGTTGGTCACAGATGTATGTCGGAGCAGTGCCAGTGAGAGCCTTGTACGCCCAAGTGTTCTTCATAAGCGTCTTACACAGAAGCAAACCATTCGATGGGTGACAGCCTTCTCGCGTGCTGCTCCAAGACTCTGGAATACCCTTCCGATGGAGATTCGTTCAGCTGAGTCCTTGGGCATCTTCGAATCTCATCTCAAGACTCACTTGTTCCGTAAGGCTTTCAAGTACTCCGGCTAGGACTATTGATGCAGCTCAGTATTGTGGTGCCGGGATGATGGCTTTCTTCCGACCTGCGCCTGCTCGGGAACATTTGTTCCTTCCTTGTTGGTTTGAAATTTGTTTTATTTCATGCTAACTTTGCGTCCTATAATATATCGCTACTGTTTGACTTTCAGTTGAACTGTCTTGATGTTGCTGACATGCCTTTCACTCCACAGCTATGATTTGTACAAAAAAAAACCCCAAAAAATGTTGCTGATTTTCCGTTCTGTCGTTGTTGACGTGCCGTTCTCTCCGCAGCCCTGTGCAGCGCTTTGTGACCCTCTGGTGAAAGCGCTACAGAAATGCAATTATATTTATTTTAATCTTGACACCACTTGTATCAGGCCCAAGCAAGTTCACTCAATTCAAAATCATTCTCTACTACAGCAGCCCACCTCTTTGCCAGCCCATGCTATAATAATATAGTCAACGATATTTGAGCAAAGACAAAGCTGCTTGGGCATGCCAGGCTGAGCACACATACACATATCAACGTGGGTGTGTGTATACCTTGGGCGTAACCGCCTTTCCCACGGAGAGGCACATTGATGTCCGGGCAGCGAAGGCAGTCTTGTTATGGGTAGGGGTAACAGGTGTGGGCATAGTTGGCCGTGTCTCCTTTCGTGGCTCACTTGATTCCTGTACGCTGAACTCCGTGGGATGCCGACCCTCCGTGGCTGCAGTGTCCGGCTGCCAGTGTGGAAATGAGATGTTTCATTCCACACCAATGTACTACACCGTCTTCAAAAGTAACCGACAGAACAATTCAAACTGCACCGATACAAATGTTCTTACGGGCAAGTAACAGACGTTCCTACTCATTGGGCATAATACAGTTTTGGGGTATACGTACATTGAAGTGGTGTGTGCATGAGAACCGATGCATGTGTTGAGGTCATGAATTGTGGATTGCACTATAATCCGAGTGGCCTTGGTTGGATTCCTGACCATACCCAGCAATGGCAAATGGTATTTTATCTTATCTTGAGCCTTTCATAATTTGGCTGTGCTTTACACTTATGTACCGGTGCATTAAATAGATAATAGTATTCATGTGTAGCATTGACAATACCATCTCCTTTTGTGCAGGGCTTCGCAGCTTTTCTGCACAAGGCTAATGAGATCACAATTTGACCCGAGTCTGCGTTTACACACCCTTCACAAATCAGCAACAGCCTGCGCGAAGCACAGCTAACCCCTGTACCCCTGGGGTAACGGCTCATCCAACATGATTGACAAAAAGGCTCTACATGCACATGTTGAAGCATGGAACACAGCAGAATACCGGTCGATGCACCTTGATAATGGAGACGTTGGAGCCCCCTTTGTCAGCAGCAGTGTTGTCTTCATCATCGTCGTCGTCATCAGTCAAGCCGAGGAGAGGGGCAGGGCACGCCTGCTCGCCAGTGAGCTCTACGCTGGGCAACCCGAGCGGCATTCGCTTACGCAGCATCACCGACCTATGAAGCAGCCACATCATCATGCACATGCAGACACCTTTATTAGTATCTCTGAAGCATTGTGGAATTATATGGTAATGATGACCTGCATCAAGAGGTGTATATAAATTGATTATGCTAATGATTACGTTGTAATAAGTTGTTATCCATAACACAATATGCCAGCATGACATATTTTACTTTTAATACAAATGCGTTTATAAAATAATATATTTGTGATTATTATAGGGTTTGTCTGCTAAACAATATCTACTCAAAAGTAATTTCAATTGCCAATTTTAAATATAATCAGAAACTATTTTAAAAATATTTATTCTTATCAGGCGGCCAGCGTGGCAGCAGTGAGTAGCACTGTCGCCTTCACAGCAAGAAGGGCCCGGATTCGATTTCTGGCTCCGGTGCCTTTATGTGTGGCATGTGCATGTTCTCCCCATGTCTGCCGGGTACTCCTGTTTCCTCCCACCACCCAAAGACACACTAGTGCCGAGGTTAATTGGCCTGCTCAGTAAATTGCCCCAAAAAAGTGCTCAACCATGTACTGGCGTTAGATTCTGGGTATAGCCCCCCCCCCCACCTTCTTATCAGGCCCCATGGTGTATAGTGTAGTCTCACACGTCTCTTCACTCGAGGTTTCTGGCCTCTCTATGTAAGCGAAAGAAGCATCATTGCCAGACACATTGCCTATTGCATATGTTTCCCTTAACGTTGAAGTGTTAATGATAAATATATTGAAGCTTATGAAATAAGCAACATTAAACTAAGTGAGAACACCTTCAATGGATTCATCTCTTGCATAAAACCTGTAGTTGGAAAGTGGCACTTTCACATTAAGTGACACCTGTGAGCAATTTCAAAACATTGGATTGACAACTACACAGGAACGGTGAGATACACTTTCAAACTGAGCCAGCGACTTTCATGGCAGATTGCGCACATTGGTAATTATGGCACTGGGTGGCTTTTGTGAGGGATAAAAAACACTCACTGGCTCAACAACTGCCCTGTTAGCAATGACTAACAGACAACCCTGTCACCTGGGCTCAGGTCAGCTGAAACAAGACGAGGTCAACAGAATAGTGTGTTTGTGCACCTATATTTAAATAAAGCATTCCTATCTCCGAGCAGAGTGGTACTACAGTGTTTGGAGCATTGCTCTATGACATAAGTCATTCCGAAATGAATTCCCGACTGTGGATAGCATTCATGAATGAAAGAAAATGAAACAACCTGACCGTTATGGAAATGGCTTGAGGAGACATTCATTCCAGTCAGGAACTGACACTAGGCTGTTCACTATCAGTACTATTATTTGCATACATGAAAACTTTCCGCTGCATTTCCTTCCCTCATCTTACGAGACAAGACAAGCTGCAAATTGCGCCTTGGGATCATGTAGCCTCTGCGAGTGCAGTAAATGAAAGTGTGTGCAGTCCGAGGGGAAAGGTTCCCAGCGGCCACGATGGTTTTTAATTACCCACACCATTAACGAGACAACTTTATTACGACAAAAAACAAATAACTAAATTGCAGGAGAGTACACATGTTACAAGGTAACGGATACCATTTAAATAGAATATTCAATTTTTACGAAAATACTTTATGCGATTGCACCACCCAACACTGTATAATCCGCAAATGTGGATTGAGATGTTTTCAGCCAATAAATGAGCATTTATTCATGTAGAAAAAAACTGGAGTTCCTTAAAAAGAAACACTTGCGTGAGAGGGCAACAATATCCCATTCAGATGGGACTCAGAGCCTAATCTACACCTGCAGTTCTACTGTCTCCTGGTAAGTCAGGGTATAGCACATCTTCAAGAGAGCAAGTTTTTCAACATTTCTTGCCAGCAATGTGGCAGGGTGGCGCAATGATAACGTCTGTGCCTCAAAGAGAGTCCCGTCAAAGGAAATTTGATTCCCACCCCAAGTGCTTTTCTGTGTGGAGTTTGTGTGTTCTCACCCATGTTCTGTCTGGGTGTCCACAACTTAAAACACTAATTAATAAACCGATCACATTATAACAAATAAGAAATCAGTGTCTGGCGGGTTTACACCGTTAAAGCGCATGCCTGTAACAAGCGAAAATGCATGAAAGTGGTACAAATTCACTAAAAAAAATGAAAAAACACCAATAAGACAAGCTGGCTCATTAAGAGAGGCTATTTTATGATAATACACTTGTGCAAGTGCATTTGCAGCAATGTATAGGTGGACAGGGGTGCCAATAACGTGTATTTGGCTGAAGCAACCCCTCCCTTAAATGGTAAAGTAACCTTGAAAGTATTATTACAAACCACACGTGGTGTCACACCATGTTGCCTCGTGCCACACAACACTTAACTATGTGACACCCGAAGCACACCCAAGAGTCCAGTTGTTATAACACACACACACACAAATGCACACGTTCATAGCACCTGAGCTGCTCCGAGTAATGCAGTGTTTCTTTCGTCTTCCCAAAGGTGGCGTCCCAAAACCGTGCCGCCCGCAATTGTACAGCAGGAGTTCGGTGAAGCAGGGTGTGGCACAGTAGTGGGGACAGCAGCTGCAGCAGCACGTCGTCGTGTGGCTCTGCTGATGGGCCCTCCAGGAGGTCCGTCACACTTTCCCACAGCTCTTGCAACTAGATTATTTGACACACAGGAGCCAAACGAGACGAGAGGTCAACTCAACTTCAAATGGGTACCGATGTGGTGCATAAACGTCACCACCAAGAAGAGAAAGGTGGCTGGGTGTGGATGGCTACCCACTCACTTGTGTACTATGTTGGCGATTATAGGTGCTACTCGTGAACAGCACTTGGCCATAAAATGTGTTAAAGCTATATGGGAAATATTTGTCTAATGTACCAGTCCAGGGTTCCCGAGATACTAGTTCTCCAAGGAATGTGTGGACTATGAGTGCATGTCTAATGAAGCCACTGCTAGCTCATTTAAGCTTCTGCATGTGTCTTCTGAGTGTAGAAAACCCAAGAGTGAACTCTATTTGCTCCTCAATCTGAAGCCACAAACTGGCACTGACAATTGCAGAAACACTCATCTGTGATGCAAACACATCATGTCTTACCTTGCCCATCAGCAGGGCACTGTAGTGATGACCCTTTTTCCCAGTCCTAGAAAATGGACAGAGTGCATTAACAGAGACTACATCTCGAACACTCATCGATTTAAAAAAAGAACAATAAATTCTGATTATTTCGATCATTATTGAAGTGCTCACTGTGCGTAGAGGTTGGCGATGGGAGACACCATCACGGTCAAAGCTGCCCGAATCTCGGACGGTGCCTGCAATCGACGGAGCAGCCTGCACACAGTGTCCACCAGCTTCGCCCCCGTTGCCCATAGCTGGGCACGCCGTGTTCCCGGTGCATCCAGAGTCTCCTGGGGGCCCTGCGACTCGGCCATCACCGTCGCAGCTGCGGTACCAAATGCCTCAAGTGCCCTCGTCAGCAGAGTGACCAGCGAGCTCAGGTTTCTCAGCGAGTCTTTCCTCACATGACGAGGACCCACAGGGTTCAAGCACCCTGGCGTTGAGACTGGTGGAACACAATGGACATGCTACAATTCGCTTCTGCCATGATTCAATTAATTCTTACGATTAGGGGTTACAGTTCCACATTAAGACGTTTACTTTGTCTAATATACAGAGTTGCTTGTATTACCGGTTTCTTTTGTTCCATCTCATGAATTCAGTTCAATTTGTTCAATTACAAAAAAAGCTATACATTTCTAATGCGCAGTTTCTGTACATTCAGAAACAACTGCTCAAGCTTTGTGGGTCGACATTGGGATGTTTTGCCAAATCCATTAATGTGGGGAAAAAACACACGTAAAAACAGTAAAACTCTATCCATGAATAAAGAACAAAACGATATTTGTAAAAAAAATTCGCCACGAATCCTCACTGCTACCAGTGCTCGATTAGAAGCAATGCATAGCCACTAACACCCAGCAGGAATATAATATCTGCATAACTTTATATTTTCTACTCCTTACATGCAACATTTCTAGAATTCAACCAGAAGATAAGAACGAATGTGAATCCAAGAATCGATGAACAATGAGACTGCTTGCGCTCGGGCTCCTCGTAATTTATGAGTCTCGTGGGCAACTGAAGAAAGAGCCGCACACCCATACAGGAATTCAAGCACACTGCACTGATGTACGCTTACCTTTGGAGCTGTCCGTGAGAGTCCGAACCTGCACTAATGTGGAGAAATCAAAGTTGCTGAGCATCACACTCAGCAGATGAGCCGCTGCATGCAGAAAGTACTTGTGCTGTGGCAAGAGAGATGAGAGTTATAGTGTCCACCACACATCGTCGTCACTGTTGAGTCGCTGTAATAAGATTATCATAAATGCCTTAATCTTTTAAGTAGATTAAATTAATACATGATTAATAAACTACCTAATATACCTGTTGCTGCCCTGGTCAGATCATTTAAAAATAGAAACAAAACTCTTTTAAAGTTTGCTGTCTTTTTAACATTGATCAATATAAAGGGTTTTTTTTTCCACAGCAAACTCCTGGTGTAGATACATTTAACTGCCCATAAGAAAACGTCCTATCATAAATTAATTGCAGCGACTTTGAGTGACCTTGAGCTTTGTTAATGGATATCGAAAACTGCAATTACAACGGAAACTGCAACCACTTTAACTCAAATGGCACATCATCTCGGTGGAAATAAATGGGATTCTTGGGATAAATACGTCCTCTAGGAAACTTTATAAAGTACTTCAGTCACTCATGTCAAGTTTAATGAACACAACATACCTTCAAATGAATTAGGAATAGCCTATTTTCAACATTAATTTAATAGATTCACCTCCTTGCACTATTTAAATCTTGAAAATGGCATTGAAATCAATCAGCAATCAAACTCATTATCAAACCATTTTACCTGCATGGGTCTTATGATTATATGGCTATTTATGAATCCATATAAGAGATTTGAGCTCATGCTGACACCTGATGATGCTGAATGTCATCTCCAGCAAAATGCCATATACGTTTTTGACAATTTTGTGTTTTTATCAACATTCCAGTTTGATTAAAAGCTGTATTAACATCCACATTTTCCCACGTGATAACTTTTCTTATTTTGCATTGCTCTGTTATACGGGCACTTTTCACAAAGTGCAGTAGATGGGTTCCTGGAAATCACCACTTTAACTGATATCGCTATATGGACAGCTTTTCGATAATGAACAATGTAGAGGTTAGGGGGGTGTGTGAGGAATAGAGATGGAAGAGAAAGGTACTGTTTGTTAGGGACAAAGGGGGAAGCGAGATAGGGTACTATACAGATAAGTCCAGACAGAAATCGCTACCTCTTACAAATCAGCACATCACATAGTACACACCACGCAGCATATTACAGCACATGAAGTGGTCGATTGAGGACAAGTGATTTAATTATTTCATCAATTCCTTGCGAGCATTTATTGAATCACCATTTCTCATTGAGTGGTTGGTGTATGACGTTTAAACACGCTATCCAGCCTCCCTAACACGAGATCGACCCCCCGTTGAATTTGATCCTGTGCCTTGCAAGTCCCTTGATAGCAGCTAAAATCGACTGCATGAAATTAGCAATTCCACCACGGTCTGAGATCACAGTATTCAATACAACACAGGTGTTGAAAGCATGTCGTGCGAACATGCATTGTGGGATGAGTACCTGTAGCTTTATTTTATTCTAAATACCTACACATGTATCCCACAAGAAACGATTATGAATCTCACTTCACCATGCTGATCAGTGTGAGTTGGCAAAGGTCAGGGTGCAAAAACCATGGCCGGTTCAAATATCACTTGCCACCGATATTAGCCATAGCCGAGAATTAGACAAAGGTAACTCAGAATAGAGTAGAATTGGGTTACCGATTGTGCAAACTCTCCACCAGAACAGCACGGTAATATGAGACTCCGTACAAGGGCACGTTGTCGCGCTCAGCCGTGTGAGGCACCGGGATGCTCACCGCAAACTGCTCCATGCACATGCTCGGCAGTGCGAGGGTGCACAGCTCCTCGCACCACACGTTTGCCTCGGCAGTCCCAACAAGAGAGGCGCAGCACGAAAACGTCTGGTACAACTGCTTCCAGCTGTGGAGCACTGCCTTCAAGCTGGCCTGCGCACACACACACACACACGCACACGGACACACTCTGATCACTAACAACTAAAGAAAAAAACCATCGCTAGTCCAGCCCAGCTATGAGCATTTCCGTTTCCATATGGCCATCAGAAAAATATTGCACTCATCTGCGAACCTAAGGAAAACTGTTAAGATGCCACATTAAGGCAACTCTTCAGGGTGTCCAGTGTAGACAGAATCATTGAACCTCTGAGCGAACTCATGTATATATTTTTGGTGCCACATATTTGATGTAGTTTCATATAATAAAGGGGAGGATTGTCAGAAACATTATGTAAGTGTGTGTAGTACCAAACATAGGCTGGCCGCTGGGAAGATGAACTGGATGGGCAGAAGTAAGGCTTTGTACAGCGCCGTGAAGTTGTGTTCCAGCGCGTCTCCCTGGTTCACCTCCTTGGTCTGAGACAATTACACACCATACTTGCTTCACTCTGGTATCCCTAACACTCAGTCAGTATCAGTATCATCTTCATCCGCTTTATCCGGTGCCGGGTCGCGGGGGCAGCAGTCTAAGCAGCGATGCCCAGATTTCCTTCACCCCAGACACTTCCTCCAGCTCTTCCGGGGGGACCCCGAGGCG
>JAZEWT010000003.1:18173962-18195485 GCA_036362905.1 Mordacia mordax
CCAATCAACCTATCCAGCAGCATGCTTTTGGACTGTGGGAGGAAACCGGAGTACCCGGCGAAAACCCACGCGGACACGGGGAGAGCATGCAAACTCCACACCGAAAGGCAGCCGAGCCGAGAGATTCGAACCCGGGACCTTCTTGCTGTGAGGCGACAGCGCTAACCACTGGGCCACCGCGCCGCCCCCACCGTGGCCCCCGAGGTGACAAACATCCCGAAGTCGTTGTCGAGAGTCGCGCTCTCCGCGAGCCCCTCCTCCAATCACTGGCGGTGCCCCAATGCGCGCGGGGTGGAGCCTTCAAGCTCTCGCGTCCGTGATTGGGCGCCTCGGTGGCCCCGCTGGTGCTGCTGGTGCCGCTGCTGGTGCCGCTATATAAGGGAAGCCGAGCGAGAGGTCGCGACATTCGACGCACGTGGCCTGGCCCGAGCGCATCTTCGTGGCGCGGTCATGATCGCGCGGGCGGTCACGATCGGGCGGGCAGGCTCGGCGCTGATCGGCAGCTGGGCGAGAGCCCACGTGTGGTGGCCGACCGCCTCCTCGGTCCGCTGGGCGAGTGCCGGGGAGGCCGCGGGAGGCGTTGCCGATGGTGCCACCAAAACGACCGCCGCAGGCTCTCCCGGCGAACAAGCGGAGCGCCCGGTCGCTCCGAAGTCGTTTCGCCTGGAGGGCAAACCCGGCAAGAGGCACTTGTGGTGCGCGTGTGGCTTCAGTCGCAACCAGGTGAGCCGTGTGCGGGGATCGCTCGGTGGCTTTAGTAGCAGGGACCCACGCGGCACCGTGCGGGGTAACGAACGTCGCCCGGCCTTCAGGAGGCGCTGCCGGGCTGCTGGGCACAACCCCCCCCTCCCAAGTCTGCTGTCCTTATAAGCGGCGGCTGCAAAGCTCTCTCATCTTGAAAGAGGCGTTGACACGTGCACGTCAATGATCGACGTCGCGTTATAGCGAACGTTTAGTGTGTTATAGTGGAAAATGTTTACATGTTCGCTAGCTTGGGGGGGGGGGTGGCACAGGAATTGTATGCACTCAACTTCCTTTAAAAAAATAACACTTCCAAGTCTTTGTCGAAGATTTCGCAACCGCCTTAAAAGAGACGGTGGAGCCGAGCGTTAAGTTGATATAAGGCCTGGGCCGCCTCCAGGCCGAGCGTCTCAATGCAGACGCATCTGCAGGCACTGAACAAACAACAACATCGCTCCACGCTCGTAGAAACAAGTGTATCTTGACTTGAACGCGGGCAAGGTTGCAGCCGTTTAACAATTGTGCGCTGCACAAGATGACTGCTTGTCAAGGTGACGGTGGCTCGTGCACGCAAGCGCCATCGTTCTTCCACAGCGCGCTCTCATGAGCTCTGCGCGCCTCCTCCCCTCCAATGTTGTACTTTTGAGATTTCTTGTTCAAAACTTCTCTCCCACGGACGCGGTCGAGTGTAAGGAACGCTCCTCGTCGTATCTGCAGTGCAAAGTTCGGTGCGTGTTTGCGCGGGGACGAGTCGCTCACAACCCGCAGTCGCCGTGTTGTTCGTCGCTATTCGTATAAGAGTGATAATAATTGCATTCACTGAGTGTCAAACCTACGCTAGGAAGGCAACTTGCGAGAACTTTTGTCCAAAAAAAAAGCTTCGGGTGTATGTCGTCTCATTGTCAGAAACAGAGGGGATGACGATAAAGTTCATCTATCTTGCATTCCACAGCGGCAGTTTATATTTTCCATTCACGTGTCAATTAGGTACATTGATTAACCACCTGTTTATTTGCTGAGTCTAAACGTAAACATGTATGCATGGACAACTTAGGTCTGAGACCGCAGCTTATCCATTGTTTTTCCCTACCTATATTAAGGTTTTGTAACAGTTGGTGTACAGTAGTTACTTATGATAATTAAATTCCACGGTTAATTACTTCTCAATGTCAACCACCGTCGCATTATTCAACTACACCTATCAAATTGAACATGTATTATATTTACATGTCGAGACCTATTGTCAGTCTAATGCTGGACTAATGCCTCCACCTTGGGCAGATCATGAGCATTAGCTTACCATACATAACGCTGGTCGGTAGACGCTGGGGAAGGTGCAGTCGGACCACTTCTGAATTATTCCACCCTGATGATAGCCATACCTGAGAATTTAAGTTGCGAGGTTCCAATTACAGTGAGAATCATCGCTCTACCCTTCCTGTCCAACAAGCCTGTCCGTATGCAAACTACGTCCACACCGTGAGGAATAGATGGAGAGTTTCATTCATTCCTTAACCGAAATGATAATGGAGATATCACTGATGCTTCGAATGTTATATGTTACTGATGCTTTAGATAGTGTAAATTTGCTTGATTCGTTACCGAGATGCAGTTTGAAGTTGTTTTCACGCAGGGTTTTAATTTCTTGCTGAATATTATATGGCTTATTTCAGATGTAGCCACGATGTTTGCATATGGTGTGCCAGGTGTGGGTATGTCTGGGCCACCAACCCAGCTGCATTAACCCCAAAATTTCACATTTTCTGACGTTTCCTGACCCCAAAGCCATTCTGCGATGGCTCCCACTTCAAGGCACGTTGGAAGGGGGAATCCAAGAAGTGGCCCGTGCTGTTCAAGATTCCTGACAGTGGCGTGGCCTGGCTCTGCCTGTGCAAGCAAACGGGCAAGCCACCCTTTTGTGATGGCTCTCACAATAAGATTGGCAAAGTACCATCTGAGAGTCCTACCTCACAGTGAGACAGCCTGCTTGGTCAGCGACACAGGAGCTGCCTCTGAATGGCATTAACACCCCTGCCGGCACAAAGCCCTCAATAGCACTGGTGGTTATGTTGTCTCTATGCCCTGCTACATGCCGCATAAACTTCCTCTGAAGTGGTTCGTCAAGTTTAACACACTGGTGGATTTTCATTAAGAGCTGGTGGGGCTGAGCCCACTATTTAAAAAGAGGAAAAATACCTAAACGCTAATCTCCTGCTTATAAATGATAAACTGAATACACCCCACACCCTTCCCCACATGTCGTCATCTATGACCCAAAGGTAACCCATCCACCAACTACCGCTTGACAACCATTATTACATGATTATATAAAATAAAAACCTTAGTCTGGTCAGTTTTCACTCCAGAGCTATCCATCCACTGTGAGAGTATTGTTTTTTGTCACGTGCATACGAATTGATTTCTTTTAATGTAAGTAATTTTTCATCAAGCCTTCAATGAAAGTTTGTATCTGTGTGCGAGAACCGTGGGATGCATGCACGCATTTTATGCATTAATCAAATAAACGACTGGCACCTCTACCGCGCGAATGAAAGCCACTTTGCATGATGTTGCCTTGGGGTTTGGAAAAAAAACAGGTATCTGACAGCTCTGTGTTCCAGTGTAGCAACACAAATTCTTGGAGGGAGACCTCCAGTGTAAATGAACACTGCAACCACCTGTACATCTCCTCGCAGGTGTACAGGTGGTTGGACTACGCGCAAAGCCAGCAGTGGGTCGGGTGCTTGAGTTGGGAGATTGGAACGTGTGGCTCGGCTTCTCATTTCTAGGAGGGTCAAAGTCTGCATTAGTGCTTGCTGATGACATAGCGTGATCTTAATTCAAGTGAAGGCTCTACCGTGGGAGGTTTATACAAGAATTGCACAAAGTAGGGGTTGACAATCTTAAGGCAGGCAGCCATGTGAAGTCCCAATTATTTTAAAGCAAACTTAAAACATTGTCACTGAGCAATCTGATCTGCAGTAATTGAATACAGGAGAGGCAGTAACGTTTATAATTTTAGTGCATTCTGTCAAGTTATACAAGGCCCTCTAGGAGAGACTGAGATGTAAGACTTTGCAGAGGTATTAGTCCTATTTGGCTAGATAAGGGGGTTTGCCCACCTGTTGTAAGGAGTGTTGGCCAATACTTTGAGGCAAGTAAACTTTCAAAGAAATTACCTTGCGATCCGAAGTCATCTGTTTTAGTTTTCTAAGTGACAATTCTCAAATTTTAGTAACCCCTTTATTACATATCCACACTGCAAATTTATCTATTGATAAATCGACTTTTGCGCACTAAATTTTAGGACTAACCATAGACTTGTATTGTCAACAATGACTGCTGTTCACCCAAATCAACTTCTGTAGTGGTGTTTGGTTTATGGCAAGCACCACGGTCCTTAAAAACTCTGAAACCTGCAAATGTGTGAGTGGAGTGGGTTGATAAACCATTCTTTATTGTGCACGTTTGAGTGTTATTGTCACATATGTGGGGTTTTGAGCACTAGTCTGCAATAGTATGGCCTGTCAGATTCGGTGAGGCTTTTCTGGATCAATGAGCCGTGATCCGTCCATGACTACTGGTTGAAGACCTCCAATCTGTTCGCTAATTGTAAAAAAATTACACATAGGTCCTCAGCATATTTTCCACATACAGTTGCAATTAAAGATCAGCCATGGTTTCGGTTGGACTGGTGAGGCTATACCCCACAAGCGCAAGCAGTTCAGTGTGGTGTCCAGGCTAGCTTAAAACATCGAGGTTCATTCAGACGGGTGCCATCATCGCAAGCCGGAATTAATAGCTGATGTCATATTGTACAACTTTCATTTAATTCTTCGAAAAATTTGATTAGCACAAAAATATGTAAAAAAATATCAAACTGCAAAAGACGTCATTTAATTACCCATTTACACTGTAGGAAGTATCAGGTACAAATTTGTACAAAAAAATTGTACACATTACGCAACAAGGAAAAAAATACCCATTGTACATCCTACAAACCAGACTTTCACAGGAGAACGTATAGAAATAAATTAGAAACGCACACATACAACGCAGCTGTCGGGCCTCTTGAATGTATAACATGAAATGTGAGTGAAAACGAAGAGCATCATTGCGCATTGAGCAGCAATCGGGAGGCAGGCGTGGATCCCGTGACCCCACAGCCATTGCGACAAGCACGGAGCAAAACGGGCCAGTGCTTGGTAAACCCCCCCCACCACCAGAGGAATTGTTAGACTGCGCACCTCCATTACACATGCCTGTGCCCACATTCGCGCGATATTAAGACAAAGTGCACGACTTTTACTTTGGCGTCTTGCTCACTCAGCGGAGAAGACTGACTTTTCAACTGCGGTGTTACATAGGAGCTTTGGAGGCGCTTCCAGAAGTATTCACTATCAGCTCTGTGGCAGACCCTTGTCAGAGTGGTGTGGAAGGTTCCTTACTAAAAGGACACAGATGTATCACGCACGTACCAAATGAAAGATGCATTTTGGAGATGTCTTAAGGAGCTACCACATTACACCCCCGTCATCGAGTGCATCTCATGTCCGATGTCCACGCTGTCATCGCTAATGCATACGTGTAGCGCATCAGTGTTGGTAAGGCAACGGGGGCTGATCGGTGTACCTGTGGCACGGGCACATCCATGCGCTCATACTGAAAAATGCTTTTGTATGTGTCCCTGAACAAAGCTTCCCAGAGACTCACAGCACAAGCTGCCTCCCCTAATAGCGATTATCCCTACGTTATAATTCTGATCAAACCATGCAGGCTTGCATGCAGGGTGGCTCAAAGACCTGTGCTCTTTATGTTGTGTGCAGAGGAAGCTCCGGGGAGTGTGGCCTCCGTTGTGAGTTTGCAGAGTGCCCAAGTGAGGTGTGGTTGGCGTATTGAGATGTACAAATATTACGAACAAAAACAGCTTCCAATAATTGCCTGACTTGGGTGCAGTGCAAATCCTCGAAACAGCCAGAGAATGGGGTATGGACTGGTACAATGTGCTCAGCGTCCTTGGGTTCACATGAAAAATGATGACCTGACTACATTATTTGAGAGCAGTAACTGTTACTTATGTAAATAACTGTAAGTAAATAAGTACCAGTGTTGAATAACTCATGTAGGCGTTCATCACTAGGCTGGTTGTTAGAAATTTCATAAGTGGTTCATACACAAACATGAAATGCATGTGCTTTGTTTTTGGTTTGTGTTAAGCCAGTTCGATGGTAAATGCAAGTCAGTCACCAACAATAAAATCATCACAGCCTAGCATGTAAGATGTCAAGAGGTACAGAGAATCAATTATATCTCCAGCTACGGTGATGAGTAGAGTTACAGGATATTCAGTAGCTAAGATATGTTGGCTGTGTCAGATCCTTAGGCATCAAATTCATCACGAAAAATTACCGTCTCATTTGTATTCTCCGTTTCTCTCATTTGTGGCTCTATTTTCAAATATTGGCTGACAATTGTCTACAACTTGCATAACTTGTAACTCTCCAATCTCGCAAGACTATCCAATGCATGCACTGCGAGCATAAACATCGGTTCTATTTCAAAAATACATGTTACCACCTCATCTCATTATCTGAAACCGCTTAATCCTATATAGGGTCACGGTGAGCCGGAGCCTATCCCGGAAACACAGGGCGTAAGGCAGGAATACACCCTACGACGGGACGCCAGTCCATCGCCGGGCATTGAGGGACAATTTTAGTCTGCGAGCCAATCAACCTATCCAGGTGCATGCTTTTGGACTGTGGGAGGAAACCGGAGTGCCCGGCGAAAACCCACGCGGACACGGGGAGAGCATGCAAACTCCACACAGAAAGGCACCCGAGCCGAGAGATTCGAACCCGGGACCTTCTTGCTGTGAGGCGTCAGCGCTAACCACTGGGCCACCGTGCCGCCCATGTTACCACCTATTGCAACAAAGTTACCGCATACATAGTTCAAATTATAGGGTTTCATTTATGGAAAAGAATATGTGCAGACAAAGCTTTGCAGTCAAAATGTGATGCTGGACTCAGTGTGTAGTAGCTGTACCCCTATTGGGTATGCCTTAAAGGTGAATGGGTAATTACGAGATGGACGATTGCTGGAACAATGGTAAATCATCAGTTTTAGTTCCATTGCCAGACTCTCCAGGTGGAGAATTCAGGGTGACACTGTGCCCCAAACACCCGCCCCCCCCCCACACACAGGCTTCGACTGTGCATCCTGTCCATACTGTAAACAGGTGGCAGTGGACACGTGACCAAGTCGTTTTGTGAATTTAAATATATACAATAATGTATACATTACTGGCACCACATTCATCATTCTAATGAAATACCTTTTCAAGACTCACAAAAACTGAATATAAAACAATAGCTGTCTTACACGTGATGAGACAGACACACTAAAGTTCAACAGCCCGTGCGTTGGCTTGAGTGCGTGGCCCCCACAACACGGGAAGGACCTCTTGCATCAAGCCCCTTTTACACTTCGATGAAAACAAAAACAAGCGTAAACACGGAAACATTTCACTGAAACAATACCCGTGGATGAATGCACACGTGTTTGGAAACTTAAGAAGTCATTTTTGCTGGGTAAAAATTGATTAAAGAAATACCGTCGTAACCCTCAGCCACAATTGTCAACATTGAGGCTCAGCGCAGACCCTCAGTCCATACAGCTGCCTGTGCATCCATCGCACCACACTGCAGGGCCTCAAGATCTAAGGCGCGTGTCGGCTAGCACCCCTTCTCTTCACACACCCTATTGCGTTGCAATAATCGCATTTTATTTTGTCATACATATAATTTAGCTTTCTTTATAAAATATCTATTAGTGCTAAAAACCTGATTTTCGACGAGGCACAACTATAAGGTATTTGCTACCATCGCGTGAGTGCGAGCGCGCAGCTTCTAAGACGAGCAGCAACGCAGGCGCCAACGGACACGGGCGGTGGCAGTAGCGTCATTTGGGAAAGTTTTACAAAATGAAAACGAGACAAGGCCAGGCTTGTGAGTTCCTACACGTTTAACTTTCACTTGTACCTTTCGCTTGTGATGCCTGTGGCCACATCCAGTGTTTGCGCACAGTGCACAGACTTAAGTTAATGCTACACGGCATGCAAACAGCCTGCCAGGGACAGAGGCCTGGGAGCGCGCACAGGGTCAACTTGGACCTGCTCACGAGCGACCGTCTTGCATGGTGGCAAGAGTTCATTACGCATGCACACTGCTCGGAAACCTGCTGATGTCTCGACACGCTAAACCACCGGTGTCATGACAGCCTAAACCAGAGCCCGAGAGCCACGTGTGAGTAGCATAGCCACACATTTCAGTGTGCAGAATTGGCAATGCAGCCACGTTTGGGGATTGCACAGTCCCGCTCCATGAATCACACTTCACGGCTCAACCCACATGTCCAAATACAGCAGATACACTCTTTGCTGCTGGTATATACTGTGAAGTTCAGCGGCTGCTGGCAGCATAAACCCAACGGCACAACTTGCCGTGCATGAGACTCGCAATGTGAATGTTGTGACCAACGTGAAGTGAATCTGTGCCTGCACGCAAACAACGGTAGCAGCTTCTCAGCTGATTCATTTCTCGTGTGTCTGCTTCCAAGACCTAATATTCCTGCACGAGTTGGTGAAGATGGGTGCAAGAGAGCTGTCAATGTGCAGTGGGGCCACAATATTCTGGCCTCTCCTCCGTGAACTGTGCAGTAGATATGGGGCGGGGGGGGGAGACGGGGGAAAGAGGGACGATTCTTAAGGGTTTGAGTCCATTTCCTTGAGCGCCTGCCACCTTTGCTGTAACTTAGATCTACAACACAGTAGTCTTCATGATGGATACATGAATTTAAAAATAAAAGTTCAAAGTAGGCCCTGAAGCATATGTCTATTTCCATACCAAGAATATAAATAAAATTATGAACTCAATAAACTTTTTTTTTTACAAACGCAGTCTTGTCAGCTCTGCTGCAACCTGGTCAAAAATGGATGACCATTAATCCGATTCACAATTCTTTTCACTAAAATGCAAGCCATTTTCCCACATCACTTAAGTTAAACCTAGTGGCGCTAGCTAAGTATTTATACATTCTGGGAATTAGAAAAAAAGAATGACATAATAACACTCAAAAGCCTGCCTCCTGCTCGCCCTCGCACATCAACGCCAGTGGGAAGCGAAGCGGTGAGCCTGAGGAGCGGCCGTTACCAACGCCTTGCCGGAGGAGGTAGGTACATTTTTGGTGTCTTGATGCTGCTGAATGCTCCAAAGTGAGTTCAGTTTCTCCACGCTCAGCCCACGTAACCAGTGATTTCATCAGTCGTGCGACGGGGTGAGTGGCCATCGCCACTGCGCCAACCCAGCCAAGCTCGACTTACCCCTCCCCCTTCCTCTTCCCCTCAATCCCCACTCTCCGAGCAAACTGCTTGTGTCCGGCCTCGTAAGGCGACCCTTCAGCTGCCATCACCGCTGCCAGGGGTCCCTCTCTCGCTGCGCTTCTGTGGGGGCGAGAACATTGACAGCGCGGAAGGGTCAGAAGTAGTCACAGGCTAGTGTGCATCGTCAAACTTTTACATTCTTTTAAAACAACGGAAAGCATCTTTATATTTTGTCAAAGTATGCGAAAAGGTCTGACATGTTTCATGGTGAGACCAACGTGAACCAGGTGCTATCACACTACCATACAGGTAATAGAACAACTTCCAGCAATATCTGCATTTTAAAACCTAATCCAAGGAATGTTAGCTTATTGTACTACTGTCCAGATTTATATGGTAAATTGTACGGAGACAAGGTTAACAGGCCATGTCCACTAGTGCATTAAACATATGAATTAAGATGTTGCTTATTTATGACTAACATCAGTAAACTGTCAATTTACGTACTGCTTGTTCCACCAAAACCCACTTCCAAACTACTGGATTACAGGCATGTACTACCACTGCCACGGATACCACTGCCACGGCTACCACCACCACGCCTGGCTTGCAGCAGAAACCAAACCAGAGCAGGAAAGCAAAGTAGCAGCTTGTACGGACAGCTTCACCTTCAAAGCAGCCTGGTCAGGGTGAAGGCTCAGGAAGGGGTTGGCCTGGCCAGGAGCAGAGACGGGCACAGGGGTGCCACCCAGGGGGGGCAGCGTGCATGCTGAGCCGCCAGCCAGGTGCTGTTCGTGAGAGGTGGCGTTGCTGGGACCCTGCTGCTGCTGCTGCTGCTGCTGCATGAGGTGGTACATCAGTTGCTGAGGATCCTGTCCAGGGGCAGGATGGGGGAAACCATCAGTAACTGCTCCTGTGTCGATGGTTGCCAACCTGCACCAATCGACACTGACTAGCACAGTAAAGTATGGTCAAATAACACTCATTTCCTGAATGGTGTGGGGAGACCCTATCAGCAGATTGACAACAGGGCTGTACAGACAGAGATTAATTCTCTCACGGCAATATGTTCAGAGCTTCAGGAGAGTTTACAATTTTGCTAAACTCCCTCTTCCATTGAACAAACAGACTACAGTGCTTTTTTACTGTACGGTTTATAGTTTTGGTTCTTGGCCACAATCGCACTGTTCCTTGTCTTTCTTCATTCATGTAGGAGATGTGCACATCAACATGTTGATATGACAATGCAGCTGAAGGTACACATTAGAGATCGATATATTGGAAACAATTATTGAATCTCCAGAACACATTAACTGTTCACATGGTTGGTGGTAGAGGGGAAATGGGGGTTCTGCATGAATCAGCATCTGTCAAAGATCCATTCAAGAAACCTTCGCAGATTAAAAACAGTACAATAACTCCAATATATGCATCCATGGTCCTAAATAATGCACTAAAAACCATGACGAAATACATCCTACATAATGCAGGGAATGCTGAAAATAAAGATTTTATCATCTCATCTCATTGTCAGAAAGCGCTCAGTCTTGTACAGGGTCGCGGTGAGCCAGAGCCTATCCCGGCAGACACAGGGAGCAAGGCAGGGATACACCCACAATCGGACGCCAGTCCATCACTGGGCACTGTGGGTAATTTAGTCTGCGAGCCAATTAACCTACGCAGCAGCATGTTTTTTTGGGAGTGTGGGAGGAAACCGGAGTGTCTGGCGAAAACCCACGCGGACACGGGGAGAACATGCAAACTCCACACAGAAAGGCACCCGAGCCGAGATTCGAACCCGGGACCTTCTTGCTGTGAGGAGTCGATCGCAGCTGTCCCAAGACAGCAGCTATCCCAAGAGACAGCCGCGTCGATCGCAGTTGTCCCAAGAGAGCAGCTTTTCGAAGCAATCATCAATCAGAAGATGTAATGTGTATACAGTATCAGAAACATCAAAACTTATTTTAATCGACGACCATTCCGCCAAGCGAACAGACACTAAATGGTGTTTGTGCCTTTGAGCGTGTGAAAGCGTGACCTGCGTGAATAGCTGATCTCCCAGGAGCTGGTGGAAGGATTGCTGCTGTTGCATCAACAGCTGGCGCTGCTGGTCTTGCAGCAAGGCGAGCCCAGAGATGCTGCACACGAGCAGGTCACAAAGACACACCAGCAGAGATAAACACGTGCACACACAGACACATACAATCCTGTTGCAGCGAGCACAAATATGGCAACTTGACAAGAGTGCGCAAACGGAAGTAGCCAGCAACTATAGATGTGCACAGCGTAAAGTGTCCCAATGAATGACCATTGAAAAATAAAAATCCCGTGATGTTTTTCCAAAGTCAAGCCCCATTATAACCACTTTCCAGATCACTGTAGAAAGCTGTGAAATAAATGTATCTGTCCCTAGCTTTCTTTTAGCCCTATAAATTATTGTTTCTTACTTAACAGTTGTGTGTCGCTACATCGCAATATAGGCCCAGGACCTCAGCTTCACAGGTGGTGATAATCAGAATAAAAAAAAATTTGGTTGATAAAATAAGAGTGGATGTGTCCACGGGTTATTCGATGTGACTGGGAGGTTACAAGCCTGATCCGACACTGCCAACATCTGGGTGTGAATCCATTCAGATTCCTGTGCTTACATCCATTTCTCAAATATAAGCAGCTGATGGCATCTGTCTAGTCACCAAAAACTGCTAAAAGTCATCACATGTAAATTGATTCTGCACTGAATTGGGTGACAATTTTGGACCAATTCAAAATGTCAGTTTGACCATCATGGAAAAACATTATTCTCAGTGGCAGAATGGGTGGGAGAGTGCTGCCACTTACTGGGTGGACTAAAGATCACATTATGGGATTTTGGAGGTAGCTGTGAATTTACTCGTGTGGATCATTCTTGAGCACGAGGTTGAACACTGCTTTGTCTCATCTCATTATCTGAAACCGTTTAATCCTATATAGGGTCACGGTGAGCAGGAGCCTATCCCGGAAACACAGGGCGTAAGGCAGGAATACACCCGACGACGGGACGCCAGTCCATCGCCGGGCATTGCGGGACAATTTTAGTCTGCGAGCCAATCAACCTATCCAGGAGCATGCTTTTGGACTGTGGGAGGAAACCGGAGTACCTGGCAAAAACCCACGCGGACACGGGGAGAGCATGCAAACTCCACACAGAAAGGCACCCGAGCCGAGAGATTCGAACCCGGGACCTTCTTGCTGTGAGGCGTCAGCGCTAACCACTGGGCCACCGCGCCGCCCACACTGCTTTGTGAGAAACCCAAATAGATTCTTAATAATGATGATGCGCGTGCACAATTGGGTTAAATTTGTAGCTTTGCAGGCAAAAAAGTAAAACTTAAATATTAAAGTGAACAGGCATGTGGCCATTGAAAGTGCGGGTTCATCGCCACACCTGTTGCTGAGACTGCTGGGTATGGAGAGGCCCAATGTGGGGTGGCTGGGGCTTGAGTTTTGCCCCACGGGCGCGGGCGTCTGCACGACGCTGTTGAGTGCCCCCACGAGCCCGTTGATCGAGATCTGGCTGCCGGGAAGGCCGCTTAACATCCTGCCGGCGCTGCTTTGCATTGCACCGACACCAGCTGGCACCTGCTGCACACTTGTCAGTCCGGCGGTACCTTGATGCTGCTGCTGCACATTCATTGAAGGCAGCCCCACCGTGTTTTGCTGTAAGCCGAGCGACTGTTGCATCCCCAGGCCTTGTTGCTGCTGCTGCTGGTGCTGTGGTGACTGCTGCACCACCAGACCAGGAATTGAGTTGCTACTGCTAGGCACCTGCGGATGCACCAGCATCGTTGTGGCCACGCATGCCGTGCCTTGAGCTGGCGTCAGACTGGGCATGGCCGGTCCTTTCTGCTGCTGCTGCTGCATGCCGAGCATGCTGGGAGCAGCAGGCAGCGAGTGCTGCTGCGAGTGCAGGAGGGAGGCGCCCGGCAGGAGAGGGGAGCTGCTCGGCACAGACAGCGGGGTTCCTGAGCCGGACTCCTGCTGACCACATTCAGAGAAAACAAATAAATATGACCGACTCATCACTGGCACACACACATGGTGATAAGTTAGTGGCTGGATTTGAATGGTAAACAGCACTTAGGAAGTTGTGAAACTGACTACCAGCAAGGAAAAAAGCCAACAGGTGTGGCTGCAACTATCCACTGTAGAGTGATGCCACCCTTGGGTATCTTTGTTTCAGAGTGGCATAGCCACTCTGTCGTGTACTGCACAGACACCACAAGTACATTTTACTTTGTGATACATTCATGAACACACGTATAGAGCACAGTGTATCACATATAGTGTGTGTTTGTGTATGTAACAAACGTATATTGTTTGTCTTAATGTGCCTTCATTATTGAAATCACAGCGGGTGAGACCAGGGTTCCCGCTGAGCAGTCCAGCAAGCTGGGTTACCTCATGTCATTGTCTGAAACCGCTTAGTCCTTTACAGGGTTGCGGTGAGCCAGAGCCTATCCCGGCAGACACAGGGCGCAAGGCAGGGGATACACCCAAGATGGGACGCCAGTCCATCACCGAGCACTGCGGGCAATTTAGTCTGCAAGCCAATTAACCTATGCAGCAGTATGTTTTTTGGACTGTGGGAGGAAACCGGAGTGCCCGGCGAAAACCTACGCACACAAGGGGAGAGCATACAAACTCCACACAGAAAGGCACCCGAGCCGAGATTCGAACTCCGGACCTTCTTGCTGTGAGGCAACAGCGCTACCCACTGGTCCAAGCTAGGTTACCATTGCTTGTAATTAATTAGAACACGGAGCGGTAATAAAAATAGAAATGCAGAAGAATAAGAGTCGGGGCCTCACAGTGGCAGACATGGCAAGCGCCCCATCCATGTGGAATCCCGTGCTGCCCGGGGGCGTCTTGCGGCTGCACTGCTGATCTGCGGCAACAAACATGGCCCCCGCACACGCGGTTTAATGGGAGGAACTTGCTCGGGCCCAGCATCATAATAACCTTCCTCCATGTGCTCCAGTTGTAATAGTGGCTGATGTGCTTTTGAAACCTTTAATCCATACCTTTCACCTATCTATTCAGGAAGCTACGGTCCCGACTGATTGGAAGACCGCTTTGATACATCCTTTACATAAAGGAGGGTCTGTACATGTTCCTAATAATCACAAGCCAATTGATATACCATCTCCCGTGGTTAAAAATCTTTGAAAATATCCCAAAACTCAGATTAATAATTTTATCTCCATTAATACCATGTTACATCCAAAACAATCAGGCTTTTGTTAAAAAATACTGTACAACCTCGACAAAACTAGCCTCTCAAAATTTGTTTTTTAGTACTTTAGGACCGACACAAGGCTGCACCATTCTCTTCCTAGCTTCATCAAAAGTCTTTGTTACAGTCGACCATAATATTCCTTAACATATGACTCTGACACCTCCGAATCTCCAGTTATGCGTTTTGCTGATTTGAGAGTTACGTGTGTCTACATAACAAGGTCATTTGCGTTGATAATCTGATGTCCAAAGAAATCTAAATTTAGAAAGAGAGTATCAGAAGGTTCCACTCTTGGTCAATACTATTCTATCTATGAAACAATGAGCTGGACACCTTACTTGCACACTACAAAATCAAAATTTTTGCAGATGACACTGAAATGATAGCGGCTGCAGCTTCCCTGGAATATGTAAATTGTAAGCTACAAGGTGACTTCAGCATCCTGTAAAACCAGCATCTCACACAAACTAGTCCTTCATGCCAAAAACACTAAATTTACATTTTTTTTCGACTAACGAAAACAATATCCAAATCCATACATCATATACACTATACAACCAACAAACAGAACAAGTTGAGGACTACAAATACCTTGGCTTCAAATTAAACTCAAAATTTAAATTCAGACCTGTTTATTGCAATATTATCTCTCAATTGGTATTTAGTACTAAATTAAATAAACTTAACCCACTGTATCATTCTGCTCTTAGATTTGTTTTGGATGGGCCCAACAAAACCCACCGTTGTTAATTGCATATTGGCTCAAACTTAACTTTTTCTAAACAATCACAGAAACATTCATTGGGGCCTATTCATAGTTAAAGTTCTACTTAACAAGGCATTCAGAAAGGTGTCCATAGACACCTTTCTGAATGCCTTTTGGCAGCATCTGGCAGAGACTGACAATCAGGCTCAATAGAAAGCCATGTCTGGTGTAGGCCAATCAGTTTGAAGGACAATGCATATGCTATAAAAGTTTATGTTTGCATATTTTCGCCACAAGTATGTGTGGCTTTTGCAAACTGGACACATTGTGAAATGTGTCTATTTTGGTGTTTTAAGATCTTAACACCAACATAATTGCCAGAAATTGTAAAAACTTCTTCTACTCTTTACATTTGTACACTGGCAAAAGTATGCATATCTGTACTGATGTTGTTGTTGTTGATGTGCCATTCTCTCCACAGGTCACATTTGTGTAACAAAACAAAAAACCCCAAAAACACGATATTGTTGCGGATTTGCTGTTCTTGTGTCCTTGTTGTTGTTGACATGCCGTTCTCTCCGCAGCTCTGTGCAGCACTGTGACCCTCGGGTGAAAAGTGCTCCAAAAGTGCAATTATTATTATAGCACTGTGCCAATGCCAGCTGTCAGTCATGTCAATTAGGGCAGTAATGATTCAGCCCCCCATGACTGGATTCATCACAATCCACCTGCAGGATTACTTATTTGTATAATTTGTACAATGTCTTGTTCAGTTCAGCATCAGTACCTGCTTAATCCTGTACAGGGTCATGGGGGGCCAGAGCCTATCCCGACAGACAGAGAGCGCAAGGCGGGGCTATACCCCGGACATGACGCAAGTACATCGCAGGGTACACTTTTCTTGAGCAATTTACTCAGCAGGCCAAGTAACCTAGGCAGCGTGTCTTTGAATCTTGGGTGGAAACCAAAGTACCCAAAGAATGCCCATACTGACACGGGGAGAACAAGCAAACTCCACACAGAAAGGCACCCGAGCTGGGAATAGAACCCGGAAGCTTCTCGCTGTATAGCGACAGCGCTACCCAATGAGCCACCGCACCACCCGCATGTTCGATTAATGTGGACAAAATTGACGCCAATATATATTCATGCCTGTAGAGTCCCTCTATTTATAATCAAGGCGCTACATCAGACTGATATCTGCGTTGTTCATCATTTCGATGAGGATGATTTTATTAATGGGTGCTCCTGGTACTCCCTCTAGTGTCAATATAGACGGACCCCATCAACATCCATATCAGTCAACCTCTAATTTATAAACCAGTTAACTTGGTAAAAGTGTGACAAGAGGCCTGCTTTCCTCTGGTGATTTATATTTGTAAAATAACTGCTTTGTCCACCTAACAAGTTTTATACTGCGCCCATACAGGGTCAGTAGATTAACTTGTGTGCTGCTGTGCAGTTATGACAAGCAATGATACGGTGCTACAGATTGCACGGCGTGGCACACTGCCGCGCCTTCACCATACCCACCATTGCCTGCCAGTATCCACGAGTTCCAAACTGCATCTACTAGCGCCTAAAAATTCCTGCCAATGTTTGGCCATGCCTGCTAGAGCCTACCCCATTTCTGCCAGTGGCCGCTAGTGCCTGCTAGTAATTTCCCACACCCACTAATGCCCACTCACGTCTACCAATGTCGGACAGCGCCCACCCGTGTCTGCCTGTGCCGTACCAACGTGCCCCAAGGGTAGGGCGAGCTGACTGCTGAGCAGCAGAAGGCGTTCGCGTCGTGCCGTAAGCATGCGGATCTGCTCCTCGAGGCGCCGGTTCTCCGTCTGCAATCGGTGCAGGCCCCGCAAGCAGCCAACGACTGCACAAGCAGACATACGTACGGGGCAGGCAGGGGTTGCAAATGTGGGTCATTGTGAATGTGCTATGTGGGTCGGTGACCATACCATGTGGGTCACAGTGAGTGTACCGATTGACATGGTGAGCTCAAAACATACCATCGGGCGGAGCGGCTTGCTCAATCAGGAAGTGTTGCCCCTCGTTCAGCTGCCGCTCTAGGAGCTGTTCGATGCTGGTGGGGGTTGGTGGCTGGGCAATTTCCAGCCCGGTAGGGCCTGCGCCTGCCTGGCCCAGGTCAAAGCGGCTTGGGGTGTTCCCTGGAGTCTGATCAAAGCGGCCCATCCCGGGGCCCTGGTGGCCCGGCTCATAGCGCACAGACAGGCCAGACTGGGGCATGTCGTAGCGGCCAGAGGGAGCGCTCGGAGTGGCGTCGAAGCGTACTTGCATGTCAGGGGTCTGCAGACTGCGCATACAGAGCACGGCATCATACATTACGCAACAACATACGGACACACGCTGCAAGCAGCCCCATACGGCACAAGTCAAGGTATTTCTGTTCCCAAGGGAATGCTGGGGCAGCATTTGCCTCTGTAGACTATTCTAATTAAATGTACTGATGTAAGTTTTCATGGCTCGATGTGAGAACTTCTTTTAAAAATGACTATTTCTGGAAAGTATCATCAGAAGCCTGATGGTGCCTCCCAACGTGGGAGGCGAACCACTGTGATGGAGAAAGGAACGCTTGACACAGCCATCCCAAAAAATCAATAAGAGCAATTCACATTTCCAGATAAAAGAAACTATTTTTTTTTATTAGAACACAAAGTGTGGCAAACAGTACCAGTGACAATCTGGTAGCTGCTATAAAACTGCCCATGTTGGATAATGGCCACAACTTACCTTAAAATCTCGTCTCAAGACTCACTTGTTCAAAAAAGGCTTTCAAGTCCTACGACTAGGACTATTGATGCGGCCCAGTGTTGTCGTGCCGGGATGATGGCTCTCCCCCGACCTGCGCCTGCTCTGGAACATTTATTCCTTCCTTGTTTGTAGCAGTATTATTATATTTTTTAATCGCTTATTTTTTGTCCTGCTATAATTTTTTGCTACTATTTGACTTTCAGTTGAACTGTCCTGATGTTGACATGCCGTTCGTTCTATCCAGAGCTGGGATTTGTAAAAAAAAAAAAATCTCCAAAAAAAAACGTTATTGCCAATTTGCCGTCCTTATCTTGTTATTGATGTGCCGTTCTCTCCGCAATTCTGTGCGGTGCTTTGTGGCCCTCGGGTGATAAGCACTCTAGAAATGCAATTATTATTATTATACGAAAAATGTTACATGAAACCATTTCCCAATAAATGTATCATAAACACTGATAATTTAGCATTTTTTAATTATAGTTGAAAGTCAGATCAAATTTTACATGTTGTTCTGCAATGACGTGTATATTTTAAAAAACCTCAAGAAACATGTTATTGTTGCTGATTGTTAAGTTTCCAATATCGTCGCTGTTGACATGCCATTCTCTCCACAGCTCCGTGCAGCGCTTTGTGACCCTCGGGTGAAAAGCACTCTATAAACGCAATTATTATAAATCACAATGGCGACAACGAACACACACCTCCAAAAGGGTTCTCACGTGGATACTCACAATGATGGGGCAGTGTTGTGTGACGTGATGCTCTTTTTATGCAACCTCACGTCAGAGGTGTCCACTGCCTTGTCTATAAACACACGTGCACCATCACCAACATCTCAGTGAGATTCAACTTGCATGCATTGCTGAGATATGTAATAAGAGTTTATACAAAATGTGGGTGCCTGTAGTCCGGAACCTGAACACGGATCAAGATGTCAAATTTCAAAACGCTGATGATGTCAAATGAATACAGGATGATCTCACTAAGAATCCGCAAATGGGAAAGACAAGAATGGTGAGGCTCTCATGTACCGTATACAGCAGATGGATCGAATAAAATCTTCAAATGTTCATAAAATTACAACAGTAGCGACATTGTAAAAAAGAAGAGACTTTACCCATTGTTATGGCAATCTCAGTGTTAAGTTCTTTAAAACACCTAATAGACACTTTCATGAAGTGTCAAGTTTGCAGTATTTACCACCAACGTGTGTGATTTTTGCAAACTTGACACTTCATGAAGAGTGTCTATTAGGTGTTATTAAGAATCAAACACTATGATTGCCAGAAAAATGTGGATAAAACCTCTTCTTTTTTACAACTCTACTGGCAAAAAGGTACCCATGGCGTAAACTGCTCAACCTGTGCTATAATGCATTGATATTGTGTTGTCCTAAGACTGATTGCCTTTTGGCAACATCTGGCCAGCATTGAGACGAGGCTAAAAAGGAAGCCGTCTCTGATGCAGGCCAATCAGTTACAAGCACAATGCATATATTATCAAAGCATGTTGTTTGCAGTATTTACCACCGTGTTTTTTTTGCAAATTTGACACTTCATGAAAAGTGTCTTTTAGGTGTTCATAAAAACTTAACATTGTGATTGCCAGAAAAATGGGTAAAGTCTCTTCTTTTTTTAACAGTAATGATATTGAGGATTGCTTCGAAAAGCTGCTCTCTCGGGACAGCCGCGTCGATTACTTCTTCTCTCCACCCCGCGACATTTCGCCTCCTCATATGTTAGAGGCATCCTCAGGCGAAACGTCACGAGGCGGAGAGACGGAGCGATCGACGCGGCTGTCCCAAGACAGCAGCTTTTCGAAGCAAGCATCATGCATCGAGCCTTGAAAACCTACATCATTACAGTAGTGATATTGTTAAAAGTATGGCGATGAATGATACGATAACATTAATAACAACGACAGAAAGATAACAGTGATGATGGAAACAGCATTTTTGCTAGTGGGGGCGATGGTGGTTGCACCCGGGGCACCAGCTCCCACCGTCGAGAACGCTGGTCTCGGTTGCAGGCGCGATGGTGGGCGGAGCAGCTACGCTGGTGGCTGTATTGAGGGGATTTCCATACAGCTGAGCCGGTGCCAGACCATGGGGGGACCGCAGACATCCTGCACTCTGCACTCGCACACAAACAACCACGTGTAACTGATGCAGGCAGCGAGGGCTCAAAGGCCAGAATGGCACAGCAGGGTGTGGGGATGATTGGCACAGACTCTGGAATGTCCGTCCACTGGAGATTCGGTCAGCTGAGTCCCTGGGCATCTTCAAATCTCGTCTCAAAACTCACTTGTCCTGAAAGGCCTTGAAGTCCTTCCTTTGTCTCATTGTCTCATTGTCAGCAACCGCTTGGTCCTGTACAGGATCGCGGTGAGCCGGAGCCTATCCCGGCAGACACAGGGCGCAAGGCAGGGATATACCCACGATAGGACGCCAGTCCATCACCAGGCACTGCGGGCAATTTAGGCTGCTAGCCAATTAACCCATGCAGCAGCATGTTTTTTGGACTGTGGGAGGAAACCGGAGTGCCCGGCGAAAACCCACACGGACACGGGGAGAACATGCAAACTCCACACAGAAAGACACCCGAGCCGAGATTCGAACCCGGGACCTTCTTGCTGTGAGGCGACAGCGCTACCCACTGGGCCACCGTGCCGCCCCCTTCCTTTGTTTGTTCAATAATTATTTTACTTGTTATTTTATGTCCTTTATTGATCCAGTCATTATTTTACTTAATTGATCTGCTCTCATGTTGATGACGCGCTGTTGTATCCACAACTCCGTGCAAAGCTTTGTGACCATCGTGTGAAAAGCCCTCTAGAAGTTAAATTATTATTATTATTATTACAAAACCTGGATGTCGCCATCCCTTCAGTGCCGGATCTATACACACCATGCCACGTAGTCACTTAGAGTTGAGTTGACCTCAGGAAGGCCAAGGACTGGTCCACCTAAAACTGAGGTGAACAACTGAGCCAGCCGCTCTTGTGTTTGAACGAAATATTATTGTAATCGTAAGCTGGTCAAGTCTGTGTGTCCGAGTTGCCCGCCGCTCAGTCCAACAGCTCCACGGGCCGGTTTGAATTCATCAGAGAAGAGGACTGGCATCCTTTTAATATAAGGAGGCAATGAGCGGGTGCACGAGATACACGTGTGGATGAATGGGGAGAAAAAAATGGAGGCAGGGCAGTTGCACCTGTGTGGAGAGCGTTGGTGGGAAAGCGGGCGAGGAAAACTGCAACGGGGGCAGCGTGGGCAGGTGCGGTTGTACCAGCGCCGACGGAAACAGAGGGGTTGGCCCCCCTGAGCCAGAGCCCTGAAGGGAAGGTGCTGCGTCGCCACTTAGGAAGCCACCTGAAAGCACCCACAAGTGCACGGCATGCACACCATACACACGTCACCCGCTCTGCTTGGAACACGCACCATTCGTATCGAGAGTGCCATAGGAACCACGTGAGCCGCACGCACCATCCCCAGACAACTCGCCGTGTTCGCGCACCGCTAACACAACTTGCACAACACCACCATCCATCCATCCATCTTCTTCCGCTTATCCGGTGCCGGGTCGCGGGGGCAGCAGTCTAGGCAGCGATGCCCAAACTTCCCTCACCCCAGACACTTCCTCCAGCTCTT
>JAZEWT010000003.1:18195683-18210158 GCA_036362905.1 Mordacia mordax
AAACCGGACTCCCTCCGGCCCCTGGCTTCGCCGAGAGATCCTGTCCATAAAAATTATGAACAGGACCGGTGACAAAGGGCAGCCCTGCCGGAGTCCAACATATACAACCTAAGTCAACATCGCACATCTCTTCCATAACGACAAACAATGACAGGGAACGTTTGATGACGACTACGATGACACACGTACCCGAGGCGGGCAGTCCAGGTGGGGGCGGGCTGTGTGAGCACGAGCCAGGAGGGGAGGCGCTCGCCGCCCTCAGGCTGTGAAAGCTGCCGTTGCGCTGCGATGAGGGCGACTTGGCGCTCGAGCCGCACGCGCTGCTTGTCGACGACGCCACCGACGATGCTGACGAAGAGTTGGACGAGCTGGACAGGCGCGAGGATGTGGGCAAGGCATCAGGTCGCGCCGTGCCGGCCCTACCTCCCCCACCGCCACCTCCTACTACCCCTGTCATTAGCCCATCTAAAGTGGGAGGCCCAACCACACCGCCTGTGATAGCGCCACCTCCTGGGCACGCCGCGGCACCGGTCATCGACGAAGAAGCAGCAGTGGCGGAGCCAGCGGCGGAGGGGGGTGGCGCCCCTCCAGGCCCGCTAACCGATGTGCCTGCGGCCCTGGCGAGGCCCACCGAAGGCTTAGCCTTCTTGCTTGCCTTGCGTTTGTTTTCCCAGCTGGGGCCTGATTCGTCTTTCCCGGACGAGCAGGGATGCGAACGCTTTCCAGCTACGGCACTGAAGCCACTCATCACGTACTCCTCGTAGGCCTTCTCGTACAGTTTGGGGGGCGACGAGTGTTCGTAAGCCTTCTCGTAGAGCCGTGGGGGAGACGCAGTTGGGGCCGGAGCGCACAGCGACGGCGGTGGTGGAGGCAGCGGCGGTGGTGGCGGAACTGCTGCGCCACCAACCGCGGCCTTGCTCGGGGCCGCCGGGGGGTCCTGGCAGGGCCCGTCCGTCGCTTTGGGACCATCCCGTGCGGTGACAGAGCTCTGACCAGATCCTTTGAGGCCACTCGCCGGCGTGTAGCCATCCTTGTGCGTGTTGAGGTCCACATAGCCCAGCAGCTCTTGGGCCGACTGCACGAGGCTCGCTGACTTGATGACTCCACTGCCACCTGTCACACAGACGTGCGATCGCGAGCCGTGGCACTAGTCATGTGGGGAAGGAAATGGCTGCACGTGTAAATTAAAAGTACCAATGGCCACACGCAGTCATTCACGTACCAAGGCTACAAATTCCAAAATATTACTTGAGCTTGTCTCAACATACACACAAAATGTTATTCAAGATATGTACAGGATGCCTAAGAATCAATTTGAATTCATTAGTCTACTGAATGGTGAATCTTTATACGCATAACAGCTATTGATGACTGCTTCCAAAAGCCGCTCTTTCAGGATAGCCGTGTCGATCGCCCCTTTGCGACGTTTCGCCTCCCACGTTGGAAGCATCCTCGGGCATTGTGAGTCATGTGCACAACTATTTTTATGACAAGTCACTCCCTTCTACAGCGTCACTCCTTTCCACGAACAATGGGGGGGGGGATCTATTTGAAAAGGTGCTATTGTCTTGCTCGCATATTAGATACATAGGGCAGCAAAGTGCGGGTTTTAGTATCGTCCTCATGTTAATCGTTTTGCCCTTGTGGTTCTCTCTTTATAGCATGTTGGATCTCTGTTTTTGTATTCGCATTGCTGAGTAGTGCTTGCTGTAGATTTTGTAGCTCGTCTTGTAGATGTTGGTCTGATATTGTTTAAGACCAGTGGGCTAAGGTGTACAGTATACCTTGTTTCTGTTTTGAGTGATGGTGTGACTACACGTGTAAATACTTGTCCGCATGTGTTGTCTTCCTGTATACAGTGTGACTGAGCATCCCATTTGCGTTTCTTTTACCAGTATGTCCAGAAATGGGATTTGGCAGTTTTCTTCCGTTTCCATGGTGAACTTCATGTTTGGGTGTATGGAGTTCAAGTGACCAAGGAATTTCTCTAGCATCTCTTCGGTCTGGCCATACAACAAATGTGCCACCAATGTATCAATACCAGTAGGTGGGTTTTATTAGAGATTCGGTTGGCTGCTGGGGGCGAGACTGGTGATCCTAATGCTGCACCCTCTTGCTGTTGGCAAAATTCACCATCAAACTTGAAAAGGTTGTTGTGAAGCATACCTTTACCAGCTCTGCTAACCTCTGGTCAACTGTTTTTCAATCATTTTGATGGTTTCGTCAATGGGAATTTTGGTAAATAAGGAGATCACAGCAAAACTGATAAGCAGATCCGTTCCGCTGAATGTGATTTGTTTCAGGATTTCGATGTAGTGCCTTTAGTTCTTGAAATATGAAGGTGCGAGCCCCACTGTGGGTTGTAGTTCTTGGGGTATATATTTGGTGAGTTTGTAGCTTGGTGATCCAATTGCAGTCATTATTGGTCAGTACGGGGTCCATTCTTTATGAATCTTTGGTAGCCCGAATAGCCTGGGAATTCTGCTGTCTTGTGGATGTAACTATTTTCTTTTCTCTTCACTTTGAATATTCTGCTTGATGATGGTTTTTTGTTCAGATTTCGATTTTATTGGTTGGGTCCCGAAACATCGCGAATGAGAAGGAGTGACCGATGTAGCCACCCCGAAAGAGCAGCTTTTGGAAGCAATCATCATGCATTGATCCATGAAAACCTACATCAGTACCTAACAGCTATCGTTATCACAGCAATTTTTCAAATCAACACTTCGTCCAAATGCACCCCACGTGTTTTTGTGTGTGGTTCTGGTTAACACTGAAATCACCACTTTAAAAAAATTCCCACACACCTTTCTTTCCTTTCTGCCCCGAGCCATGGGGCAGTTTCTTCTTCTTGCCATCCTGACCTTTGCCCTCGGAGCCCTCGCTGCCAGTGCCAGAGTGCACCGGCACCTCCTTGAAGTTAGCATGGGTGAAGCGTGCCGTCGGATCGTCCAGGCGCTTGAGTGACGCATTCAGGAAGGCGCCGCTCGGGCTGGTGTACGTCTGTACCACAAGAGACCCAACGACATTGCTACTGTATGTTTATATAGAGACTAGCGTTGCTCAAGTCACTATACGTGTTTCGGTGTTATGTAACAAGGCTGATCAGCATAACTTCCCACACTGACATGCACTGGACATTCAATACTCATCAATCAGGATAAAACACACACCTAATGCCACTCACTAGACATGCACTACTCACGACTCACCACAAAACACGCTGAGTAATAACGGCCCGACACAAAGAGCATCTCCTCAACCGTTAGTTAGCGGTGGCGGAAGGAGACTGGACAGTAGCATTTTAATAAAAAGATATTTGTAAATCACCCACTAAAAAAACAGGTTATCAAATGCGGCACAAAGATGAGAAGCATACAAAATATTAATAGAAATGTGTAGCCTTGCCAAACCCCAAGCTTGATTTTTAAAAGGGTCACATCTGAGCTGGAGTGAAGGGACATTTTTTTTTTTATAAAGACAGTTCAGGAGAGAACTACTTGATCAGCACGCACCACCTCTTCCATCTGCAAGTCGCAAAGCTGTGGATCATGAGCCAATATCAGCGCAGTACATATTTGAACAAATGAAAAGCGGGGGATTTGTGCCCCTACTACCCAGAAAGGCGCCTTAAATAAAATGTATTATTATTATTATTACCCCTCCATCCTAACAAAGATGACAGCAACCATGGATACTGTCAGTGGTGAGACGGCTGGCACATAGGCACAGTGAAAGCGAGTAATTTTGTAATACTGACCTCATTTTTACAATGTTATTTTGCCTACGACAAAAAAAAAGCACTTTACATAGGGAAATCACCAGTAAAAATATATGGAAATTATATCTCTGATGCAGCTCGCTAAATGTTTAATCTGTCTTAGAAAGTAAACAATAAACAGACTACACCTCTTCATTCATACAGCAACAAAATCTTCAGTAGTTAATGCAACCCAAACACCCCTGAGACAATGCAGTGAGGACCTTTGGGATAATTGAAAACATAATTATGGCTATTGATGGCAAGGCCTCTGACCTTCTCAGTGGTGACGGTGAGCGACGGCAGGAGAGGGCTCGGCTCCCCCACTCGCTTGTGCCTCTTTTGTTTCTCCTTCTCTCGATTCTTCTGCAAACACGGAACAGGAAGCGAACCGGGCTGGGATCCGGATCGACCCCAGGTTTTCCACAGCGCACACATCACGACTCATTAGTCTCGCCATGTCCCGCACTTTCAACGACTGGCAGATATTCCCAAATGATTTGTCACAATCCCCAATGCCACTCCCACGAACGGAATTCTGTAAAACAAGTTGGGGCACATCGGGACAAACGGGACAAACCTTTAAGACAAAAATGTGGTGTTCCCTGCAGGTTCCTGACACAAGCCAAGCCAGTAGAACAAAAATGGAAGAGGGCATATGGCAGTACTGAACCCCAAAAAGCAGAGCAGTGCCTCGCAACCAGTGTTGTTGGTAAAGGAAGGGAAAAACGCTCAAACAAGCACAGCCGACCTCCCGCCTTTCTCTCTCAAATATGTATCTGTGTAGTACAGTAGGCATCTGTTAGCCCCTTCCCCTAGCCCTCATAACACCTTCCGTTATGCATGTACAGTTGGGCAAACAGGCACAAAGACATGCAGAGATAGGAAGATGCGTGCAGAGATAGGAAGATGCGTGCAGAGGTGCACACAAACACAGACACACACAGACAAGCCATGGAGACACAAACATCGGTACACACATGCAGCTGGGTGACTGATTGTTAATAGACAGATGTTTTGTTATTATAGCTGAAATTATGCTGCGAGCTTGCAAGCTCGACAAATATCCAAAATGACCAACATAATTATTTTGCACCACCTGATTTCCATGCTATTTATGTAATAATCAAGGCACTGTGTATTATTTCTGAGCCACAATGCATTCTGCCCAAACCAAATAGGACCCAGAGTGATCTTCTGGTTTGGTGTGCCTGACGATCAAGGAAGATTAATAGTGTAACGTGAAAGGAAAAAGGTTAATAAACACTAAACTAGAACAAATTAGTACTGACAGGATTCAGAAAAAGGGTGAAGCAGACTGTCATGATTAAGAATACCAATGGTACTCACAATATTCCAGCAGCACAGACTGGTAAAGCAGTACAGATGGTGTCCCAATAACAACCCAGCAGTACTGGCCGGGATGTGTTGGTACTAATGGAGAATCATTAAACTTAAATAGCCCCCAGCTGTATTGCCCCAATACCCACCCAAAGTGGTAGATACTCTCCAGCACTGAGACTCATTGTATTGACCAAAACCCAGCAATTCATTGCAATCAAATGAAACCCAGAAGCACCAAGGCTCATGAATACCAACCAGAACCCATTAGCACTAGGGCCTGTGCACATATAAGTGTGGTCAGCAGTGCAAACAAACCTTTTTGTCACGCTCGTGTTTGTCCTGAGAGTGTGACGCAGCCTCGCCCAGTCCGGCATCAAATGTACTCCGTCCGGCCGGGCGCCCCTTCTTCTGGACAACACCATTAGCGTTAAGAGTTGCAGCAGGATCACCAACCTCAACATCATGGCCATTTTCATGCCTGCAGCAGCAACCTACGCATCAACATTTTAGTAATGGACACCGCAACAATATGAATACTACTATTGAAATTATCATTACGCTTATTTAACAAAGAAAATACACATGAAGTCTCAAACCTCGTTCAGAGGGGTCATGCATTGAGGATGTATGGCCAAATCTCCTTTAGTGTACAAGGAAATTGACAAACCTGGAGACAACCCAACCCCAAGGTGGGTGACTGCTAATCACTGCATCTCCTGACAACCCCACACCCACACACACACCTAGCAAGCCATGATGATCATTTTTAGAAGTTGGGATTTGGTTGTATCATAGTAGCAGCTGCAATTAAGGTATGATGGTAATATCTTAAACTCCACGACACGCGACAATTACCATCTTGCTGTAGTGGTACTTGCAATAGCCACAGTACTTGACATTGTCGGCTCCGACACCCTCCTCCTCACACAGCAGGCCGGCCATCTGCGCACTGGGAAAGCACACGGAGGAATCATTGCCATGGTACACATCGGCACACAGGTGTTGGGTTACACAGAATCATGAGATCGACCTCCCCCCCCTCCCTTGCAGATGACACACCAGAGCATCTTAAGGCCAGCATAGCTCTTCCCTCTAATGGGCTACTGGAATGGCAATCAGATCATATAGCTAATGACAGCCACCATCATTGTGGTATACTCTATCGACCATATTTGAGATTAAAATACACATTGAAAAAATCTGTCCTCAACTCATCCACTCTATGCCTCCACAGAGTGATGAATAACTGAAAGCCATATTACACTTTCAAATACCATTGCAGGTGACATATTAACTTACACTTTAGACACTTTTGTCAATACAAGAGGCACTTTGCAGTGACAAATGACTGAATACAATAAAATTAGAAATATATTGCCCTCTCTTATCAGATAAGTACAATAAAATTCCTTGCAGCAATGAATAGGTGTTTTGGGCCATTCTCATGTCTTATGTGGTAAGTCTCACGTGGCCGCATAACGTAGAAAATGATACCTCGGGTGCACGCTGCTCCGAAACTCTGGAATGCCCTTCCATTAGAGATTCGATCAGCTGAATCGCTGGGCATCTTGTTCCGTAAGGCTTTCAAGTCCTCTGGCTAGGACTGTTGATGCGGCTCAGTGTTGTCATGCCGAGATGATGGCTCGCTACCAACCTGCGTCTACTCGGGAACATTTATTCCTTCCTTGTTAATTGAAGAACTATTTTTTATTGCTTATTTTATGTCCTATAATCATTGCCACTATTTGACTTGCATTCGAACTGTGCTGATGTTTATGTAATAAGTAGAACAAGTTTTTACCATTTCTGGCAATTATGCAGGTGTTAAGATCTTAAAACACCTAAACAGACACATTTGACAATGTGTCTAGTTTGCAAAAGCCACACGTATTTGTGGCAAAATATGCAAACAGGAAGCTTTAACATATGCATTGTCCTTCAAACTGATTGGCCGACACCAGACATGGCTGATGTTGTTGTTGACATGCCGTTCTCTCCGCAGCTCTGTGCAGCGCTTTGTGACCCTCGGGTGAAATGCGCTCAAGAAGTGCAATTATTATTATTATTAGGCCACAGAATCCTCCCATATGCTGGTAGAAACCCAGACTCATAAACTACACGATTGCATGTACGCCTGCACCTGTGCAGGCATGACCACCCACTGTACCATGTGACATGAAATGCCTGCCGGCACCCATGCTTGTTGCAAGTCATGCAGGCGCCCGTAGCAGCCTTGCTCTCGCGTCCTTGCTCTTCGCACAGGTAGCACGTCTGCGACAACAACGCAACGCTCCTCAGCTTGGCTTAAGACAGGCGCGACACAGAGCATGGCAAAGAACGGCACTGGTCGGCAGAGGTGGCGATGGCTTAGACTGCAGACACACGGGCGTGCAGGAGGACAGCGCTCACCTTATTGTAGCGATCGTGAGGCACATACTGGAGCACTATGGGCTCCATGGTGGACACGTTGGCAAATTGAACCTCGGGAATATATAGCGCACACACCACGTGTGCCCAGCCTGCATACCGAGATGACAGCATAAAACAGACTCCTCTATAGACTTTACCAAGTGCTGTTAGTAAACACCTATGAATAATAGCATGATGCGGGGGGGGGTGTGGGGGAAAGATGAGCCTGGCACCATGCCCTGTTTTACAATCACTCTCCCCACTGATGTTTTGACACTCCATCAGGTACTCATTAAATGCAGAGATCACCAGTTTTGGATCTCCTGCTACTGATGAAATGTTGCCAGGTGCTTAATGCAGCCCACCAAAGACTACACATACATGATACACAAAGATGTTACAATAAACTTTCGAAATCTAAATGTTATCCTGTAATCCTTGCTGCTGATGTGTTTAAACCACTTTGCAATAGGTACTCATTTAATACAGAGTAGAAACAGGTGATTCAATGGACAGTTTTCAATTTAATATACCAAATATTAACGCAAACACACATACTCAAAGGCTTCCAGTGGCAGATTACAGAACAACCAATGGGAATATGAAAGGCCGTCACCCACTTTGTTTTGGAACGTTTTAATTATCAGGCTCATGACTGCCAACCTTTTCTGAGTGAGCCATGAGACCGGATTCATTAGCCGGCCCGTGAGACAGAAAGCCCAGGCACGTTTCTGGCGGCGGCTCACCAATCCTAAGAACACACCACAAAACCTCGCCTTCCTTCTTTGTGGATATCACTAGATTTCTGAAGGCCAATTGGTTACCTCCGTTATCCGTCCTCTTCAACGCGCCATCCTTGTGTGGACAAAGCTCACATCTCTGTGGAAACGTCAACATTGCAAGTATTAATATTGGGTGAGAGTGATAATTTTTGAATGCTGTTTCCACTTGGGAACATTGCATCGATTTATATCCCGAGTGCGCAACACTTATTATAAAGACCACATAAGTGTATTCTGTACGGCACACGGTTTGCCACCCTTCAACATATCAATGTCTTTTCCACTGAAAGCTTTGTGATTAAGTGAATGTCTCCAAATGGTTTAAAGGTCACAGGGAGCTATTCGACCATACTTTACCTTGCTGGTCAGTGCAGGTTTGCTAAGGTTAGGGATGATGTGGGAGCATAGAAGTAGACTACAACAATGGCTATTTCTGCACTGCCCACTACTGCCCCTGGCAGAGATCCACAATAATATTTGTCTAAAATAGCAAAATAAAAGTGGCATCTCCCGACTGCACACACACACACACACACACAAAAAACCACATATCTTGAAACACAAAATACAGCAGTGCATGGGAGCATCAGCATCAATCGTAGCAAGTGGGAAACGTCGGACAAGCACACCCTTTCTAAGAACGAGGGGCTCTGTCAGAGGCTATCATCGCCTGCTGTCACCCATTGAAAACGCCCCCATGCGGCCAATCACACCGACACAATGGTGTCTTCAGTGGCCAGTAATGCACGCAGAATGCAGAGCACTACACTGCACACCAAAGCTAAAAGTGCAGCGTCACAAATTCATTTCTCGTGACAAAACAAATAGTTTGAACTCCTCAAACCCATTTTAGGCACAAATTACACCTTCCTTCAATATCAAGGCATCAATATTCCTTTACAAAGTTGGGCAAAGATAAAAAGTGGGTATGAATTAGTTTTTTTCTGTGAAAGAGTGTAGCGGCGCAGCAACTAAGTGTATAACAGATCTATAAAACCGTATGTTTAAATCTATTCTCACACGATGCATTGAATTGTGCATGAAAAAAAGCAGTTTCGACGTATGCAATCTCTATGTAGATCACATGTTCATGACGCATTTATAATGGTTCAAAGCTATACAAATTACACATAAAACCCAAGAAAACGCAAACAAGACTGAAAACAAGGCAAAAAAACCCCATTTTTAATGCAACTGTTACGCCTAAATAATAATAATAAATCAAAATGCTGGGAGGGGGGATTTGAACCGTTAAATGCCGATCAGTAATGGAGAAAATGCATCAAAATCAGTATATTCCGCGGTGCCAGGCTCTGACTGATAAAATGTGTGCGGATAGCAAGGCATGCATGTGTGCAGAGTCAGCGTGCGCGCAAGCCATGAGCACTACTCACCACTCGCGCCGCTCGCTCCTGGGACTCACACTTTCGGCAGAACCACGGCCCCGTGGGGACGTGCACTATCCCGTAACAAGCTGGGAACGATAGTGGCACGCACATGATGGCGCGTACGCGCGCACGCACCGGCCACAAATCTCTACGCTGCAGTTTTAAAACTAGAGCGCAGTTTCCACGGTGTAGACGTATGTTACGTTAACAAATCACAAGACACTGTGACTACAGCATTGGGCGATCATTACAATTGAGCAGTTGGACAGAGCTACATTAGCAATATTGGATATTATAACAAAGCTAGTCATTGATACATTACAATTCAACATCTGTCCACTAGAGACTTTGTCATCGGATAGCCGAGAACCGGAATGTATTCAGTTTGGGGGTATGAGGGTGGCATCTCTGTTTTTTGCAGATGATTTTGTCCTCTTAGCTTCATCGGACTGTGATATCCAGTGTGCACGGAACGGTCTGCAGCCGAGTGTGATGCGGTGGGGAGGAGAGTCAGCGCCTCCAAATCTGAGGCCATGGTTCTGGCCCAGAAAAAGGTGGCTTGGCCCCTCTGGGTGGGCAGTGAGCAGCTGACCCAAGTGGAGGAGTTCAAGTATCTCGGGATCTTATTCACGATTAAGGGCAAAAGGCAGCATGAGATTGACAGACGGATGGGGACTACGTCTGCAGTAATGCAGGCATTGTACTGGCCCGTAATGGTGAACAAGAAGCTGAGTCGGGAGGCAAAGCATTCAATTACCCATCAATTTTCATTTCAACTCATACCTATGGTCATGAGCTTTGGATAATGACCGAAAAAGTAAGGTCACGGATACGGGTGGATGAAATGAGATTCCTGTTTAGAGTTGCTGGGCTTAGCCTTGGAGATAGAGAGAGAAGCTTAGTAATCCGAGAGGGTTTCAGAGTAGAATCGCTGCTCCTCCGCATTGAGAGGAGCCAGTTAAGGTGGCTCGGGCATCTGATAAGGATGTCTTCTGGGCACCTCCCTCTGGAGGTGTACTGGGCACGGCCAAGTGGGAGGAGCAGGGATTACATCTTTCAGCTGGCCTGGGAAAGTTTTGGAATCCCCCAGCAAGCGCTGGAGGAAGTTGCTGGGGAAAAGGACGTTTGGGCTTGGTGTGCTAAGCCTGTTACCTCCACGACCCAGGTAAGCGGCATGACAATGAATGGCTAAAAGCAACGTGATCTGACTGATTATTTATGCAAATGTTTTAAGAGACAGAATGAAGCAGAGCCTTTAAATATATAATACTTCTTGCTCGGGTGCTGTGAAAGTTAAGAATCCAGAGATAATCTGTCACAATGATCCACTATCAAAAGGCCACATGGTTATGTACGCATGCAGACAGTGATGTTTAGATTTTGGCCTGTGTCAAGGATTATGAATTTTATCTGATGATCTCTCAAGCAGCATAACAGTGGAAATGGATTGCACATCTTGGTGTTCATCATGAAAATATCAATCGGCCCCGTAAAAATATTCAGTTCTACAACTGAAAATGGGAAGGTCCATTTGACATCGTGCTACGAATTGAGATGTTGGGTAAAGTTGAGCCACTGGATCAAACTGAATATGTACACACGAGCATTAACAACATCAGCATGAGAGCCCAGTGAGCAAAATTGAATAAAAATTCACGACACCAATTACCGCATGTCACAGGTTTATTTGTGGATGAACCAAAGTACCCAAATTCTGTACATATGATGAGAGTATCCACATCCACAATGGTTCCGGGGCCAAATTGTCATCCTGACATCTCCAAGTATCTCACAGCCGAGGGTGGGGAGTTGATAATTTCATGAATCTACCAATACGAACAATGACTCATAGATCCTTGCCTCCAAATTGACGGACCATATCGGAGAACACTGGTATATCCTGCTCATCAGTATTCAATTTGTCATGTGGTAGTAATCTACCTCCAATGAAGAGATTAGTGCTACACATAATACGTTTAACAGACTGTCATTTATATGATACAGATTGTTTTGGCACACTGCTGTAACCAAACAGTGATATTTCACGATCAATACTGATCAAGTGTCATACAGTTTTCACAGAGTACCATCAGTTGTCGCCTATACATACCTAACTGAACTTGTCACATTCACCACAATTCGGCACAGGCCAGGCATCCTTTGACATCAAATGTTATCATGCCCATACAGAAACTACCATCACTAATCCAGCGTTCATATCAACAGCTTAGAAGAGGAGGCCTTTACTTATCGGAGTGGGAAGTGTTCAGTTGCAACTTGGATTGGCTGGCAATTCTGGCACTGTCCCAAGTCCCTTCCAGGGCTGGACTGAAGTTTATGTAAGAATTCCGGCCAACAGGAAGTTCATCACCAAATGTCAATGAAAAAAGTTGTAGGCTGAGGAAATTGTAATTTTACATCCACGAAAGTGACCTGACCAACTCTTGTGACAACTAGAAGAATTCTACGAAGCAGTGAAAGTCTATTTATTAAAATTGAGAATTGCTGTTAATAGGTGCTCTTTCAGCATAGCCGTGCCGAGCGTTTTCCCACTCCCCTTAATGACATTTCACCGCCCACCTTTGAGACATTATTATGGTTCATTACTCAGAAGCCTGATGTCCTCTATGTGGGAAGCACAACGTCGATAAAGAGAGATGAATGCTCAATATTTCCATCCCAAAATCGCAGCTCTTAACAGCAATTCTCAAACACTGAGCCGTGAGTACCTACATCAACACGATTAACAATAACAAATGAATTTAATTTAATATAGATGCCTTTTCTCAACCACACAGTGAATTCCAAATCAACAACATAAATTAACGATAATAGATCAATACACATTACGTACACTAATATATGTTGGTAGATTAAGCAAGAGTGACAAATAATTTCCAAACGCAAGGTTTTATCTCTGCCTTAAAATTTAATTCAGTTGTCCTTTCAGTTAAAGTATTGGGAGAAATGAGATCAACTTAAGTTGGCGCACTATGTAAACAAGATAGAGAAACGTGGACTTTTCCACTCAGGATTCTCCTAAAATAATGAACAAAAATCAATTGAGGATGTAGGCAAGTGGCCACTGATCTTTAGCCGTACACAAGGGACAATGCTAGAAGCCTCTTGGCAGGGTCCATAAGCTAGCTGTACAGAAATGAGGTCTATATACACCAGCTGACATGAGCATGCAAGGAATAGCTGTGCTGATGACGTATGACAGTTTTGAACTCGCTTGATATGAGATTCGGGAGTCCAGAACACAAGCCACAGAAATTAACACATGTTTATTATGCCGTGTACAAGCTATACACATGTAATCAATTGTTTTTAGGAATTTCACACGCATGTTATTGAACAGCATAAAATTTTGTCTCATCAGCAGTCAGACAAATCATTTATTAAATCCACTTTGCCTGGTGTTTGTAATCATAAGCATGACGTATGCTGCTCCACGAATGGTAACTCACATTGCATCAAGAGTCAACTGCAGTGACAGGCTGGTGGCGGTGAAAGCGGCCGTCCCACGTGTTTAATTAGACTAACATCTCTCGCAAAGAACGTGAGACCCCAGGACTCTGGAAAGCAGCAGAGCAGGTGAGCAAGGACATGGGGGGGTGGTGGTGGTGGTGGTGGTGGGTGGTGGGTGGTGGGTGGTGGGTTCACCGCCTCACCTTGATGCACAGCCACGCTGCAGCCGTGTCCATCGCAATACACGAGTGGGTTCTCTGCCCAGCCTCGCTCGTCAGAGCACACACAGCACCCGCCGACCATCTCCTTCATCGCGCTCGGGCCCAATCAGCCAAGCGCGGGCCCCGTGCAGACGCCACCGCTACCTCCAGCACCGCCAGCGCCGCCAGCGCAACCGCCGCGTCTTCCTCCTCCTCCTCCTGCCGCCGCCGCCGCCGCGTCCGTGCCGGCGCGGACCACCCGCTACGCGCGCAGTGTCAAGAGCACGCAGGCACAGCAGTCGGAGACAGTCGGGAGACAGTCGGCACGGACGCAGCCGGACAGCCGAGTCGGACACGCATGGACAGACACATACGCGGCGGCGACGACACAGGAGCAGTGTTGACAGCGAGACGCGCGTTGAGGCACTCGGGATAAGAGCGCGGGTGCGCACACGGCGAGCAAGGCGATGCGCAGGTGAACGCAGGGAAAACACGGAAGCGGATAACGAGAGGCCGAAAGTCCCGTACCGTAGAGACAGGTGAACGGCGAGAGCAACACGCGGCAAGCCTCGCTCAGGGCAGCCACACACACGCGCACACACGCGCGCGCAAACCTACATAGACACACGCAGAGACGGAGCCGCGGCTCTGGTTTAATCCCTCACGCCTGCCGCCGCCGCCGCGGTCACGCAGACCGGGCGGCCAAGCCGGCATTGCCTCCACAATAGTGCCGCTGCTGATGGTGGCCTCTCGAGTCAGGCGAGGCGCGGGGAGGCGGGCACGTGGGGCTCAACTCGCCCCGCGACCCCGCGCGCCCATCGCCCCGTGTTTACGTCTCCAGACGGCCTGCGCCGGCCGCGGCCGTGGCGGCGCTCACGCCGGCCGCGCTCGGTGTGGGCGCTCGCGGCCGCGGTCGCGGCTCGCTGCGGTGCGGCGAGGCGGTGAGGCCTGCCGATCCGGCCACCCGGGGTGACCCCTAGAGCGGCAGGAGAACTAGGAAAAGGCGGGGCTCCCTCGCGACCCCGAGCGCGCGCGCGCGCGGCCTCTTACCGACGGCGAAGGGCGCGCGGGTCACGTGGCCCAAGCCTCGTGACGTCAGGCGGAGAGGGAGGCGGGGGGGG
>JAZEWT010000003.1:18223284-18250178 GCA_036362905.1 Mordacia mordax
GCGCTAACCACTGGGCCACCGCGCCGCCCGTTAGGAAATTTTATTTTGTTAAAAGTTAAATTACAAGTGGTACTTTGAATACGTGACCTCGGTCTCGTATTGTGTGAACAGGTGGCTGAGTCGTTATTCACGAGCTGGTGTTCCGCGCTGGCGACGGTATCTTAACACCGCTGCTAATTGCAAGTCGTGCAAGCCACAGGTGAAAAACAATTAGGAACTCGCAGACAAATTTGAGCCAGAGACTTTTTCGAATGGCCAGTTGGCTCAGTGGCGGTGGGGAAAATCGTGGGTAAGCGCCCATCGCCTGTCAGCTCTTTTATCCGGCGCGTCTGGCCAGCTTGGCGGAGTTGGCTGAGTGCCCTCCCGTGCCGAGTGGGCGGCGCGCGCGACACGGCTTCGCCCTTCCACGCGACGTGAATGCGACGCGCGTTATTCAGTCGTCACGTGGCCGTCCCTGTCTCTTGCGACAGCGAGAGAGCCGCGATGCCTGCTTTACACATTCAGATTATTTACCAAAAAAATAACAATTCATATCTGGGGGTGAATTAATGTGCATCGATATCACTTTTTTTAAATGTGACTCCAGCACACAATGGGAAGCTTAAAGCAATTAGTTGTTTGTATGCTTTATTTAACCAATTAAGAGCCACGTTGATATTTATCCCGTTTTCAAAAAAACGGAGAGTCAGGATCCAATTGTGCTTTCATATCGGTAAATGTTGTTTTTCTATTTAAATTTCAAGAGAGAGACACAACTGTCCGCGCGTAGAAAAGATGCCCGAATAGGGCGGGTAACGTGGACTTTCCTTGCTGATAACATTCTGAAAAATGCACAAGGCCAGATATCGAATTGCGAATTCCGAGGCGAGAGTGGGCACCGATTCTTAGACAAGTTTAATGCCCTGTCATGGGAGCGAGACGCTGCTCGGGATCATGAAATTCGTGACTCCAACTCGCCATTCCTATGGCCGGTGTACTGCCAAGGGCCATGCCGAGTATAGTTTCTCCCTCTTTTTCTAGACCTCAATATCGCCCCGTTTTTTTTTCTAGCACCCCTCCACTTGATGCGACTCTCCTCCGTGTCCGAGTCTCGAATTCCCACAGGTAACCCGTGTGGTAGAGCGAGGGAACGCACCCGCTGTCTCTGCGTTTCGCCGAGTGTCTCCACATTTCGGAGGGGACACGACCCGGGGTTCCGGGCCAGGCCCCGTGGGAGCCTAAAACTCTCCAGGGTCTCATGGAGCTTTGGGAGCCACGATGCCGCTTGGCTCCCACCACCACAACCCCCACAACCTCCCCCTCCTCCCCCTCCTCCCCCACCCCAGCCACCTTCCCATCACCTTCACGAACACAACCCTCCCACACGCTCAAGCTCCCCCCCCCTACCCCCGGCTCGGCAAGCCCCGAGTGTGAGCCACCGCGGGGAAGAGCGGCCCCACCCGCTCCCTGCACCAGCACCACTCCGCGCCTCCCGCGACGCCGACCAACAGGTGTGGAGTCGGCAGCAGCTACGGACCAGCCCGCGCCGAGCCCGTCGGGACGAGGCGGCCACACGGGGCCTCTGCGTGTGGAATAGGGCATCGGGAACCACAAATCCCCGAGCCGCAAGCGGAATTCACCCGCGCGGGTCTCTAGACCCAGAGCGCGGAGACGAAGCCAAGATCCCTCCCGGACCCCTGGCCTCTCGTGTAGGGGTTTGCGTCCCGCGACTCACAAACACGAGCCAATGGGACATTTTAAAAAGCTGACGACACGAGCAGAGACTGTCCTCTCCGGCTCATCCCAGCACGCCACTTCCTCCCCCCGCCCCCGTTATCGCCCCCGTCCCCCCTAGCTGACGCTATATGGCACATCGTTATTTATTTATTTACACATTAAATTAATTTACTGTAGGGGTCTGGCCGATCATAAATACAGCGACATGCACCCGCTCGTACTCACGGGGCAGAGCGGCGCGCACAATTATAGCCAGACCTTCTGCTTTGTAATCAGCCAATTAAATTTTATGTCTCTCGATTTTTCACATCCAGAAAGTCTTTCTATTTGACCTAAACACATTGATTTTCCGAACATCACCTGGCGCTGCGAAGCCGCGCTCCATCTATCACGGGGGGGACCCGCCAAGCGTTATATAAAGTGACTCCAGTCACCATAAGGGCCTCACCATAATGTGCCATTGTCTGGCCCTGTTAATAACTCATTACCAGGATTTAACAAATCAAGCATTACATATGTTTTGTCCCTCCATATTTTGATGCCTGCGATCAAGCAGATGTTGCAATTGAAAGTGGGAGCGCGCGGGCGAGTCCCCTCTTAAAAGGGAGCAGGCTTGTCGAGCGCTCAAACAATGAGCGGCGCCCGCCGATTGAGATGGACACAACGAGAAACCACGCACATCACGTCGAGCCTCAGCCACCGTGGGCTCTGAATAATTAGGGCAGAAAGAAATCAAAATAAAAGGTGTTTTGTGTCCCTTGAATGCGTCGAGCACAGGTGCGGGCGGGTGACACGGATGAAATACAGTTTTTTTCGCACACAAAAGACAAACTTGCCAACTTCGCGTGATCTATTACACGCAGAGGTAGACGTTGTCCTTTGCCAACCGGGGGTCTCCGAGCAGCGGAACAAAGCGGCCCACGGGAGGCAGCGAAGCCGCGGGCGGCGCGGGCGTCGGAGCCGGGCACCGCGGCGCGTGCGTAACGTTCCTCCTTGCCTCCTCCCTCCTCCACGGCTCCGGAGTTTTGTGCATTTATTTTCGAGGCTAAATTAGCCCCCCCTCGCCGCCCGCCCTACCGGCGAGAACCCTCGGGCCGTCGCACCCAGTTTTTACGGCCAGAAGCTGCCGCAGAGCGCGACGCCTGGAAGCCCTGGGCGGTCTCCGCGCAGTGATGATCGCGACCGTCGGGACCGGGCCACGGCGCTGCGCGCGTCCCGCGGGGCTCTCTTTGCGCAGTGGAGCGTGACGAGGGGACGACCCGACCCGACTCGACCCCTCGCCCCGCGGAGCCCGCGCGACCCGGGCCCCACGCCCTGCCCCGTTCGGCCGCGACCGCGGGCGCCGCGCGCCCACGGGAACGGGTCGAGCGAGGGCACCGCGTGCGGGGCCACACGCGCCTCTCTCGATGCGCCGTGTGTGCGTAAAGACGCGCCGAGACCCGTGGGGCGCGCGGGGGCGCGGAGCGGCACGGTCTCGTGTGCAAGGCGCGCGTCCACAGAGCGAGACGGCGAGCGAGCGAGGCTGGGTGCGAGGGACTTGGGAAGGTCTCCGCTTTGGAACAGGGGATCTCTCGCTGTTGTTTTGCGTTGCGGGGAAAATGGAGACGCGTTGGCGCATCAAGCTGGCGGTACCTGCCGTACAGAAATGTTGCGCAACTCGGAGCAGTGGCGAGATTAGCGACCTGACCTCGATGAGCGCTGAACCTGGTTCACTCCGAGTTCGGTTTTGACCTCGGTTCTCATCCGATGTTGTCGCATGAGTGGTAAAGGCATTAGGACACGCAGCCGGCTCGATTCCCAGCCGTTCCCCCCGCCCATGCGCTCTCCTCTCGCGGGGTCCAACCCCGAGGAGAGGGGTCTGAGAGCGCAGAGAGCGGTGATCGAGCCGGGATACCGTGTCTCGGGTAACCCCCTCGCCATAGACCGCACCTGAGCCCGCGTCCGTGACTCCGAGCGGGGACATGGGGGTTGGAGCCGGGTGGTGGGTGGAGCGTGGGAGGGGGGGGGAGACATGGGGGCCACCAGGGGTGTCCGAAAAGGGGGTGGGGGCAAGGGGGGTTAGTAGTGGGGGGGCGAGGGTGGGGGTCGATGCATGCTAGCGCTCCCGCGCTTGCACCCCCACGCTCTGACCTAAAAGCCCCCCCCCCCATCCAAACTCTTATTTATGATCCGTCGCGCACCTGTGCTGGGCTCACGATGCGAGCCATTTACAACCAGACGTCAGGCGCGCGCGCGCACACGCGCACACAGACGCGCGCGCACAGACGCAGACACACGTGCTCAGTACGCGCCCATCCAACGGAGGCCACGAAATAAACTTGAACGCAAATGTGTTTACCACCTATACGTGCAATATTGATAATATATTAAAATTAGTGAGGTCAGGAACTTAAAAAAAAATTAATCGTGACGTGGTTAGTTAAACCCTCAAAAGGCTTACGTCAACACGTGCCTGCTTAGGTACTGTGCGTCTCGTAGTTGTGTATGTAAACAGTACCTCTGTTGCCTCCACGTGATGTCCGTCACCTTCGGGGCAGCATCGGACGATGTCTTCACGATCTCGGGAGATGTCCACGTGAGAAAATATCGATTGTCTTAGTGATGCGCTGTGTATAGGTGCGTGCGTATTGAATGTGTACATGCTGATGTGCGGACACATCTGTCTGCGGCTGCGATGATTGTAATCATCAGGGAAGAAGCCTCCCCAGCTGTGGAGGCGCTCTAAGACGTAGGGGACGATCCACCATGGGCACCCAGAGCCCACTCTTATCCCGGGTTCCCAAAACACCAGTCCTAGCGAACCGCAGGAGTGCGTTATTTCCCATTTAACAACAATTCCTTTTCAAATACTAATCAAGAAGTCCCTCTAAAATACATTCAGGACAAATGTTTCTCGATGTTTGTGGGGAGGTCAGATTTCACGAACTGCTTGAAAATGAATCGACGCGCCTAACATATGCGGACTGTCCGAATTTTGGATAAATCGGGCAGTCGTCATTATAATTGCTTGAAAACGCCAGAAATCCCACGTGCCCATGTGAATATTGGGGAGCATCGGTTTAACTTAAGAATCTAAAATCCGCAGTCGGGAGAACTGGCGTTAAGGCACCTCGCGTTCAGCAAGACCCAACGGGCCCGTGCACATAGACCCAGGGATAGGGCAGCATCGTGTCCCGGCAATTCCCTAACTGGGGACCGAAACGGGGGATCAGCGGGAGGGGGGGGGGGGTGGGAGGCTGGAAACGACTGTCGTCGCTCGATTTGAACGAAGATACGAATCGATGCGGAACACCTGGGTCATGGGAGAGGATCGAGCCCAATTAACCGAGTCAGAGAGTCGCAGCGCCTCTTTAATCAATCGATGATCAACATCATTGTGTTGCGAGGGGGGAGGATTCAGCTGAAGCAATAGCCAGCGATGGGAAATTCCACGTTTCTACGAGGAGAGCCACTCCATCTCCAGCAAGACTGCATTGGACATGAGGCCAATTATTGCTGCCCCTGGAGACCGGGTTCGATTATTTGAAGACGGTGAGTTGTTTTACGGTATTTACAGTACAGAGCAAATACATTAAAGTGCATGGGGTCAAGAGGAACTCTAAAGTGCAGAGTTGACACAGAGCTGCAAGTCGGGGGCAGACACTAACCTCGACACAGCCACGATCAATCCACTGCTGGACAAAGACCTCCCCTCGTCGTCACGATTAACCATGATCCCGAACACGATGACGTGGCACTAACACAACCGGGACAGCGACCGATGATAATGACGATGATTAACCGATGCTGCTTCGAATGGTGACGATATAGAGACAGAGAGACAAATGCACGGAGACACGGGGGAGACATGGGAAGTCGGAAACGTGGGAACACGGACGACACGGAAAAGCTGGAAGAGTAAGACCTCAGGACAATATCGATCCAAAGTGTTTGTGCACCTAGTCACAGATGTGTGGAATGGAGATGATGGCCTGGCAAGACAAAGATGGACGGCTGTTTATGTGGCGCTGGTTCCATCAAGCACATTGCCTGCTCGCATCCTTCCTCGCATTTCTCTCGATGCTGACAAGGAGTCGTTATGCAGTCGTAATCGACATTTTATTTCACCAGAAAAACTGCCGAGACAACACACAGCATGGTCTAATTCGCAAGGGTATCCTTGGTTAAATCACACGCGTTTGATTTCTAATTCATGCAGATTAAACGGAGCAATGGTAACACATTGACCAACAACAGAAACTGGAAATGAAGGTGAGCTTGCACGTTAAACACTAAACGTCACAATCGCAGATATTTCAAATGTATTCATGTAAATGACGCATCCCGTGCTTCGCGTGAACACGCATCCAGCGACGCGTGAGTTACAGCGCACAATGACAGCGCGCAGTCGACTGAGTGATCGCGACACTGCACTCGGTGTAAACTCGTACGCTGCCGTTGTATTGATCCAGGTGTACTTTTCTAGAAACACGAAAATGAAGCGGCTCTCCCTTGACTCTAAGTTACGTGCTGGTGCTTCTGGTGTGGAGCGGTGGCGCAGTGGTTAGCGCGCTGCACTAAGAACCTGACATGAGTTTGATTCCCGCCAATGGCCAACACCATTTACAATTATCTGAAGCAGGCCGGGGACTCCCCTAGGTCGACTCGGCCCCAAATGATTACAAGGTGCGATGTGTAAACGGTGGCCCAGTGGGTAGCGCTGTTGCCTCACAGCAAGAAGGTCCCGGGTTTGAATCTTGGCTCGGGTGCCTTTCTGTGTGGAGTTTGCATGTTCTCCTCGTGTGCGCGTGGGTTTTCGTCGGGTACTCCGGTTTCCTTCAATAGGCCAAAAACATGCTGCTACATAGGTTAATTGGCTTGCAAACTAAATTGCCCGCAGTGCTGGACTAGCGTCCCATCGTGGGTGTATCCCTGCCTTGCGCCCTGTCTGCCGGGATAGGCTCCGGCTCACCGCGACCCTATCCAAGATTAAGCGGTTTCTGACAACGAGATGAGATGTGTAAACTGTTCAGACATCATTCGCCACTGAGCATAGGCGTGGCCGCAAGACAAGCTCAAGTTGCTGGGTTCACAGCGCAGTGCGCTAACCACTGAGCCACCGCAAATGCATATTGGACCTCACGAAACACAATGTGGACCAAATCAGTAAATGCTCCTGCATTGCGACCTCAGAGGTGCCACTCACCGTCAGTGATCCGCGACAAGGGCAGCTACACGCGACAGGGTCAACACACTGATACGATGACCGACTCTTGTAAATGACGATGATGATGGTCACCGGAATGTAAGCAGTGCAGCAGCGATCTCTATAACGCTGTGTTCTCGCCTGGGATGCATTGGTTTTCTCTGTTCCCTCCCTGAGGGAATTACTTAGATGATGAAACGTAAGTTACTTTTCAATATTTGAAAGTAATTTTTAAACTATTCTTCAGAGTTCCAGAAATTCTCACTGAAAATAATTTTGGGAATGCCTAATGGATACTTCACGAATATATATGAACTCGAGTTTCTGGAGACATCCCACTGCGTACGAGGCAACAACCGTCCACACAAACGAATGCGTGACCCACTGACATTTCCTAGGCAAGGGCGGCACAGTGGTCCAGTGGGTAGGGCTGTCGCCTCACAGCAAAAAGGTCACGGGTTCAAACCTCGGCTCGGGTGCCTTTCTGTGTGGAGTTTGTATGTTCTCCCCGTGTCCGCGTGGGTTTTCGCCGGGCACTCCGATTTCTTCCCAGTCCAAAAAACATGTTGTTGCATAGGTTAATTTGCTTGCAGACTCAATTGCCTGCAGTGCCCGGTGATTGACTGGCGTCGCATCGTGGGTATATCCCTGCCTTGCGCCCTGTGTCTGCCGGGATAGTCTCCGGCTCACCGTGACCATGTACAGGACTAAGAGGTTTCTGACAATGAGATGAGATTTCATAGGCATCTTGTATCGGTGTATTTGGGGAGGCTCTCAATATAGAGTAATAAAGATTCTCTCAGCCATAAAAAAAAAACGTTATTGTTGCTGATTTTCTGTTCTTATGTCGTTATTGCTGCTTGACATGCGGTTCTCTCCGCAGTTCTGTGCAGCGCTTTGTGACTTTCGGGTGAAAAGCCCTCTGGAAGTGCAATTATTATTAAAATCCACCAACCCGCGCCTCCACAGCGCAGTAGCAGCATCAAGTGGGCGCGTCTGCGCACCCCACAGCCTCACAAGGGTGCCGTCTGGCGCTCGACTCGCAGCGTTTGGCGCCCCCTTGTGAGGGGTTGGGAATTTTAGGACAACCGGTTCAACGGGCAATGTTCAACCTCTGGTCACTCCACCCACTGCCTCCCACCACGACAGATATGTGAAATTCTCAACCATCAGGTGCACGAGGTATGCAGCGGATTAATTTGACGATGAACACACCAGACTGGTAGCCACAAAAAGGTGGACCATGGTGGGATCGCAAGGACTGGAGTCGAATCCGTGCCACGCAGAATTCCTTGGCTCTGTGTCCAGTGATCATGCTCCACACCAGTAACTCGTCGCTCTCGTTGACAATGAATTTAAACAATGTGCCCACAAGTTGCTTAACCAGCGTGGCCATGCAGGCCCAGATGTCCAATTCCAGGATGGAAAGACCTCAAAAATGCTGGCAGACGGGTGGCTTAGGTGGTTGTAGACACATACGCAGCAATGCTTAGACAATGGATTCAAATCCAGGTTTCAGCTGGCCAAGGTCAATCCGTTCTTTTTTTGAAGTGTAGCGAGTTGATGGACGGTTACCAAAAACTGCACCAAAAACACGATTACATTCAAATCGATTTTTCATTTCACTTGACTCGTTTCAGTTCCGAGAATGAAAAATATGATGGACATTGTTTACAATGTTCTGCTGTTCGTGCAGATAAAGGCGTTTAAACAAGTAGTTTAGCAATTTCAGCTTCTAAGGTGATTCTCTGACAGAGGGTAGTGCATTGCTCACTGAAGCAAATATTTCTGCCTCACAATGTAATGTTTTGAACACATATGGAAAACATAAAAAAAGTGAAAATAACACATCTTAAATCCTTACAAGTGGATGCTGTTGCCACAAATACACTTAATCTCGATAAAAATACTGCAAGTCAGTTTAAAAAAATATGTGCATTTTGATGTTATGCTTATTTTCATGCTTGGATGCACCTCTGACCTTGACAATGAAGATTGGTCCACAGCCACTTTGAATAAAAACATCTCACTTAGATCAAACGAGAAAAACCGTGTGGTTTTAGGTGATATTGTAAGTAAAATCCTTGATTGCTTTACAACTAATGGAAATAGAAATGTTATTTCCATCATCTGTATACCAGCAGAAAGGTTTCCATAGCTATGATTGACAACACCACAGGGGAGACTTGGTCAAGCGCACGGCTAGACACGACACAAGCAATTGTATAATCCATAATCAATATTGTCAAGATTCGTTACCATCATCCAAAAATTTTCCAATATCACGCAGCAATAATTAGTCGACTGTGGAGATAATTTAGTAGGGCTGGTAATCTATGATTTATAAGAGGAAGCTAACTCAGATGTTCATCTGCCCTTGAACCAGATTAGAGAACTACACTAATTCTCATCATTGCAAAAGACCAATTTTTGCCAATATATGGTGGGAAGATGGCTAAATGCCAATTTCCGTTAACAATTAAAAAATTGGCAGAAACATCCTTCCAGCCCATGAATTAGGTCCGAGTTTCTGCACAATGCGACTAATGTGAAGCACCCTAGAGAATTAATTTACATTTACTCAAGTATGGTTCACTTACAATGGAAATACTACTTCCCGAGGTTTCAGTTTGAGCTGCCCTATTCATCTCACTCCACTTCTTCCACTTTACATTCAGTGAAGCTCTCTCAGTCAGGAAGAGAATGGTTCCATGCGGTTTTAAAGCAAGCCATTATCACTAGTCACGTAAAAACCAGCCTCCCTATTCCTGTTTCTTTGTAGCATGAATAATAGTGAATGCTAGACTGAGCTACAGTCAATGTTGAGTTTTGTTTATAAACTGTGTGAACCAGAAGCATATATATAAGATTACAACAGGTTTTACCGTATCTGGCGATTATGCAGGTGTTAAGATCCCAAACACCAAAATAGACACATTTTACAATGCGTCCAGTTTGCAAAAAGCCACACATACTAGTGGCAAAGTATGCAAACAGGTAGCTTTGATAACCTATGCATTGTCCTTCAACTGACCGACCTTCACCTGGCAGTGGCTTCCTTTTGAGCCTATTTGCCGGTGTCAGTCGTTGCCAAAAGGCAGTCACCTCAGGAAAATGCAGTATCAATGCTTTATAGCTTAGGTGGGGCTGTTAACGCTATGGGTACTTTTTTTGCCAGTCGCCAGATACGGTAAAACCTGTTGTAATCTTATATATGTATACTGGCAAAAAAGTACCCATAGAAAAGCATATATGTCCACGCCAGTACAATGTAAAACCAGACAAGGAGCACATGGCAGGAGAACGTGGGCATGACTCTGAGGGTTACTTGGCCATGGCAGGGGGCCCTGGCGGACGAGTCAGCATGGGGCATGGCTCTTCATGTGAACCCAAAAACAGCCCCGAGCCTGTGGTGGGGAAGGGGAGAGGGTTGAGTGGTGGGTGGTTGGGGGAAGCAATCAAGGTGTTAGTGTTGTTAATGAGTGGCCCGCTACATTTATTAATATAGGAACGCAAGGAAAATGTTCCTTACCCTGCAAAAAACGATTATCCACGCTCGTAACAAAAAACATTTTAAAGGATGTAGTTGTAGATGCAACAGTGAGTCTGAGTCCATGCTTGAGTGACCCGTGTGTGAGTGCTGTCGTACCCCACAGTGAATCCCGTGAGCCAACAGGGGTCCCCTTCCATCCACCGCCACCTCCACTCGGCGAGTGAGCTTGCTGACTGACGTGAGGCTGCAAAGAAGAATTTGCCCATGTACCCACTTCAATTACGCAATTATTGGTCATGATTTCAAATTTCGGCTCACTAATCCTTTCAATAGCAACAAGGAAATTATAGTCATCATCCATATTACTTTCTGCCAGTGTGTGTCTGTGTATATTTGTAAGCCGCATTTTTGCTCTTTATTCATATTTGGCGTTCAGTGCCGCCCTATACTGGGCACCGCAGTACGGTCGCAGTGTGCCTAGTCTGCACAAGCATCACAATGACCCGGTGTGTGCCGGGGGTGACCCGTGTTTATAACAAAAATTAAAGAATAACGCGGTCCCGGCCACTGGCGGAAGCAATCGAGGGCTTGACAGTTAGGGGGTAAGAGCCACAGTTATACAGTACAGTATCTGTGAGCTGACGGCCTGGATGCTGTTATTGAGACTATTGTGCTGCTCAGTGTTTGTTGTGTACCCATTTTAGGGTTGCCGGCATGAGTGAGGGTTATATGGCGAGAATTAGGTTTACGGTATGACTTGGGGTTAGAAGCCAAGTACGTTAACATTGTGGGAGTTTAAAATCGATTCTTGTAACATTCAAACGTAGCCATGAATCACGAGAAATTCTATGACTGTCACGGGCAGCGGCTGTGCCTTAGAGAGCTCGCCTTGGCTCGCAGGGCCAGGATGTCTGTCCTTTTGGCAATGGTTCGTCTTCCAGTGTGCGAGCAGACGTGAGTCAATTCTAGCACCTTTATTCTACAGCCAACGATTAAACCAGGATTCCTTGTGCGCTGGGGTTGATGGCTTTAGTCTGGCGACCAATGGAGACATCTAAATATTTTAATATAAAGTATCTCTTATTTTGCTTCTTTCTTTTTCTTGAGCTATTGTTGCTGATTTGCCATTCTTTTGTAGCTGTTGCTGACATGCCGTTCTCTCCATAGCTCTTTGCAGCGCTTTGTGACCTTCGGGTGAAAAGCGCTCTAGGAGTGCGATTGTTCGTATTAAAATAAGACTCTTAGCTCTCTCACTGCTCCACCTCCACACCGCCCATCCCAACCCAAACCAGTCCAACACCACCGCTGTCGGAACGGGCGACGCCTCAACAGAAAGAGGCGGGGCCTAAAAAGGCAGGGGCGGGGCCTAAAAAGTCTCATCTCATTGTCAGAAACCGTTTAGTCCTGTACAGGGTCGCGGTGAGCCGGAGCCTATCCCGGGAGACACAGGGCGCAAGGCAGGGATATCGCCGTGATGGGACGCCAGTCCATCACCGAAAAAAGAAAGTCGAGGAACCCAAATAAGAAGTGACAATGGGGCATTAAAATGTAGGTGTGAGGCCTAAAATAAAATTGATGGGCCCTAGAGTGGTTCAACTTCTCTGTTGATATAAGGTAATCGACGTGTAGACTCAAACACGTGCAGCAGGCAGTACGTTAGTCCTGCAGGAAGGAGCCCAACAGTCCAACTAGTCTGATTGTAATTCAGGCTTATCTTAGGAAAAGGGGCAAAGACTAAAATTAGGTTTCAAAATAGGAATACGATTATGGGTTTTAATTAAAATAAATGTTCCAGCAATGCTCAGACATATGGTTTGCGGTAAGTTCACATCGAGCGTATGGGATAGTTCAGTGTCTAAATATTTGTTTAGGAATACAACAAATGTTCAGGGTCACATTTCCAAGTTAAAGCCAAAGGTACAGTGCGATATTATCCGGGACATCTGACCTCCCAGCCTTACCGAGTAGCCGACGGCGGCGTGGTGCAGGATGGCCGCTTGCCGCTGAAGTGAGGTTCTCAGAAACATCTCATCCTTAACGGCATGCAGGCTGCTTGCAGATACGACCCACGACATGGACACATGAGACTTACACACGGTCGTAATTCACTGCAGTGGCCAGGTCGACAAGTGGCTAACTCATTGCTGAGGCTTGGCATGTGGTGTTGATTTCATCAGGATTGCTCTCAAAAACTGTTCTCCCTGAACAGCCCTGTCGAGCTTCCCTCCTCTCTCCGGCGTGACATTTTGCCTCCCACGTTGGAGGCGTTAACTCTGACGAAGCCTGATGACGCCTCCAAAGTGGAACAATTTCGTGAAGTAGAGAGGAGAAACTGTCGACATGGCTATCACGAAAGAGCGGCTGTTGTAAGCAATTATCATACATTGAGCAGTGAAAACCTACATCTAAACATTGATTTCATCACTCATTTTTTTTTGTGGAGTCAGAATAAATGTGAAATGCCTTCTGACAGCATTTTCTAAAATAGCCTCTAGCGTGGGAGTGTCACAGGTATGATTATTATATTACAATAATTACATAACCCGGGTGCTGCGGTGGCCCAGCGACGGATATTTAATGTACTTGCGCTATGACCCAGCGGCTTGAGCTCAACCTCAAACCATGGCCCACATCAGTGATGATACCTGAACAGGCCATTGGACACAACCTTCGCCAACTTGCCCTGGTACACAATACGTGCTCGACACAGCAGCAGCAGTCTGAGAGTGCACAAAGAGCAGAGAGGGCAGGTGGGCCACTGGCGATGGCATAGCGGCGCGTGCTCACGTTTGCCGCAGCACAGCAAACTTCTGCTCCCACATCTTGTTCGTCCTCTCCAACTGCTTTCTCAGGCTGCTGAGAGAAGCACAGCAGGAGACAAACCTTCCTCAAATATTTAGCTGAGAAGTTGCTCCGGGCGGCGCAGTGGTGCAATGAATAACGCTGTCGCCTCACAGCAAAAAAGGTCCCTGGTTTTAATTCCCGGTTCGGGTGGCTTTTTGTGTACAGTTCGTGTGTTCTCCCTGTGTCCATATGGGTTTTGGCTGGGTATTCCAATTTCCTCCCACCATCCAAACACACGCTGCTGGCTATGTTATTTGGCCTGCTGAGTAAATTGCCCTAAAAAGCGTGCCCTGCGATGTACTGGCGTAACATCCTTTGTCTGCCCGCCTAGGCTCCGGCCCCCCCCCCGACCCTGTACAGGATTATGCGGGTATTGATCATGATGAGAATGTGTTCCAACCCGTTCAGATCATAACAGAGTCAAATATGCATGCGTGTGCATTAGGGTCTGGACTCTCTGAATAAAGGAGGTTTGCGACAGGAAGGGCATCTGGCAGTAAAATGCCTGCTCCAGTGAAACCACGAAAAATAATGGTGATAATGGGCAGGGCAGAGAGAGGACTAAGTTACTCTGCGGGGTTCACCAATCCCGTCTGGTGAAAAATGAAGATGGTGGAGTCGCTTGTAGTGTGGCCATGGGAAACCTGGAAAACGACGCTAGAATCCCGAAATTCCACAAGAACATCGAAATAAAGACGACGAAGTCAAGCTGGGATTGGCTGCTTGGAACGAGGGAAGCACGGCAGGTAAATCTGGCGAGAGAGCGGCGGTGATGGAAAGAATGTGTAAATATCCCGGGTACTGGAGATGAAATGGGAAGAAGGATGTAGATGACTCGCAGGAGATAGAGTCAGATTCTTTTGAAGGTTGTTGCCAAAGAGGAACGTAGGTGTTGGCGTCACTTTGAGAAAAGGGTGAGCGGATGATGTGATAAATGTGAAAAGAGTGAGTGAGAGGCTTATTTTGGTGAAGACGGTAATAGGAAGGAAAATTGTTACCGTGCTTTTGGCGTCTACTCCTCAGGCTGGGAGAGAGGGAATGGATAAAGATGCTTTCTGGGATGAAATAAGACTGTGACTTAAGAAAGATATCGTGTGACTAAAGTATATGGCTAGGAGGTGCTCTAAATGGTAACACTGTAAATAGAGTTGGATATGAAGGCGTTCATGGCATGTATATGGAGTGAGGAACAATGATGGTTTAAGGATACTAGAATTTGGAGATACACTAAATGTCACTATTAGTAATACTTGATTGCATCGATGCGGCTGTCCCGAGAGAGCAGCTTTTCGAAGCAATCATCAATACTTGATTCAAATGATATTGAAATAAGCGAATCAACTATGCCTCAGGTGAGGGTATAAGTGCCATTGCTTTTGTAATAGTGAGAGCTACTTACAGGAAATGCATAAAAATCACAAAGTAATGGTGAAGAATGTGTTAGTCAACATATGTTGGATGTCTGTGATATGAATAGTCAAGTCGGAAAGACAAAAGGTCCCCGGAAAGACAAAAGGTCCCCGTAGGCATAAGTAAACTTGGTTGTAGAATGAGGAGCTCAATCGAGTCATACGAGAGAAGAAGAGCTTCACAGATTGGATTCCATTCAAGGGAAATGAGAAAAACGAAAGAATGAAACTAAGATATCTATGAGCAAAGAGAGTGGCTCAGAAGGCTGTGTGCGGAAGCTCAAAAGGAATAAGAGGAACGCATTTGCAGAGGAGATTTCGATTGTGAATGGAAGAAACAACGTCTCCCGAATTGCTAAGCAAACGGTGAAGAGGAATAAGGACGTCGTCGGAGTCAACTGTTGCAAGAACGATGCTGTTGAGGTCGTAGGTGGTGAAGTTGAGTCTACGGCAGTGGTTCTTAACCTTGCTGGAGGTGCTGAACCCCACCAGTTTCATACGCGCGTTTCACCGAACCCTTCTTTATTGGAAAAATAAAATGTGATCACCTGCAGCCAGTGATGGCCAAGCGGGGCGTGTCATCACGAATCATATGAGTGAGGTGTGTGTCTTGACCTCCACCGAACCCCTGAGACTGACTCACCGAACCCCTGGGGTTCGATCGAACCCAGGTTAAGAACCACTGGTCTACGGGCATCGTCAAATCCCGTCTCAAGACCCACTTGTTCCGTAAGGCATTGAAGTCTCCTTCTGGATAGGACTGTTGATGCTGATCACTGTTGTGCTTGGATGATGGGTCGTGGTTCATCTGCACTCAGGAACACTTCTTCCTTTTTTTTTGTTAAATAATAATTTTATATGTTATTTTTACATCCTTCATTGATTTTAAAGCCATTATTTTACTTTTAATTGATCCACTCTGATGTTGTTGTTGATGACATGCTATTCTCTCCACAGCTGTGTGCAGCGCTTTGTGCCCCTGGGGTGAATAGCTTTTCTAGAAGTCAAATATTATTATCATATTAGCATGAAAGTTCTGGAGAGAATTTTAGAGAACCGCGTTAGGAAAATGGTAAACATAGATGCAATGCAGTTTGGTGTCATGTCTGAGAGAGGGACGGTGGATTCCATTATTATTGCGAGATAATTTCAAGAAGAAACAATGCAAATAAATAATAAACTGTATGTGACTTGTGGACTTTGAGAAGGCTTTTGATCGGGTTCAGAGAGAGATAGTTAGATGGGCACTTAATAAAGAGTAAACGAATGGTTGGAGAGAGCAGTGATGGCGCTGTATGCGATGGCAAGAACTGTGGTGAGAGTAGCAAAAGGTGTAAATGCGGATTTAGACGTTAACGAAGGAGTACATCAAGGTTCTGTTCTCAGCCCGTTACTTTTCACTGCAGTCATGGAGGCTGAATCAAAGAACACTATAGAAGGTTTACCATGGGAACTGCTTTCGACAGAAGACTTAAATGGTATACAGCAAAGAACAACAGTGGAATGAATTAGTTAGCTGGAAGGACTTTTTTTTAGATAAAAAGGGATGAAAGTGAATCTTGGGAATACAAGTGAAGTGCAGTGAAAGATACAGAGGGAAGGTAGCAAGAAACTGCAAGTGGCCATGCAGAGTGTTCGTAAGGAATGTTAACATCAATGCCATACAATGCAAAACATGCCATAAATCGATTAGAAAAGATGCAGTGGAATTACTAAACAAAAACTGAATTCAAGTACAGCAAAGGACTTTACCCAAATGTGAGAAAAAAAGAAAACATTGGGAAAAGTTTTGAAAATGGAGAAAATATGAATCACGAGGGACTGGAATTCGAAGGCGTTAAAGAGTTTTGCAAATTGGGGGATGTTTTAAGTGCGGAAGGAGGCACAGAAGCAGCAATAATAGCAAGAGTAAGAAAAGGCTGCAATAAATGTTGTAAATTATCACCTATTCTGGCATGAAAAGAGATCCACTGAAAAACGAGGACAGATATGTTCAGCATGTGTTCATAGTGTAATGATATATGGAGGAGAGACGTGGACTATGAAAGTGGTTATCCAAAATATGTTTAACAGACTAGACATGAGAATAATCAGATGGATACAGAGTGTCTTTGAAAGAAAAGAGAACCAGTGTGGATTTGAGGGCATGCAGGGATAGATAAAATAACGGATGTGTTAATAAGGTGTAGATTGAGATGGGTAGGTCATATTAAAATGGAAAGAAGATGATGATTGAGTCAAAGCTTGCATGATATTTGAAGTGGAAGGAGGAAGAGTTGGTCGAGGTAGGCTGATCAAAACGTGCATAAAAGTAGTGGAAGACAACCTAAAGAAGATGGGTTTAATGACAGGTTTCAAAGGATACGAAAAAGTAGAAAAGACTGATCTGTGGTAATGGCATACCCTGATGGAATTTGGGGAAAACATCTTAATGATGATGATGATGTGCATTAGGGTCCGACGTGGTTCTTGCACGCATTACCAGCTACAATTTAACCTTGCTAACCAACGTTAGCATTGGAAGGAATACGGCGCAAGGCATGTGTACAGTAGCAGCCTGAACAACAACTCACTAATTTACTCACCTCAAGTGTAAATGCTTTTAAAAGGCTCAGTATCCTCCACTCTATGGATTACAATGCATGGAAGCACTGCCAACAGTGACATCACTGAATAATAAAATATACATTTATAATGCGCACACATTCATTCAATTTTGAAGTTATGCATTTGACAAGCTATGACATTGTGATTGAATGCGAGTATCTAGTTTTTATTTGTAATGAAGGAAGCTTTAAAAGCTTGTCAGAGAGCCAAGGATACACAGCCTAAGTGTGCATCTACAAGACATAAGCTGTTGGGGTGGCATGGTGGTGCAGTGAGTGGCGCTGTCGCCTCACAGCAAGAAGGGTCTGGGTTCGATTCTCGGCTCGGGTGCCTTTCTGTGCAGAGTTTGCGTGTTTTCCCTGTGTCCGCATGTTTTTTTGCTGGATATTCCGGTTTCCTCCCACCGCCAAAGAAAAAGTGCTGCCCAAGTTAATTGGCCTGCTGAGTAAATTGCTCCCAGTGCCCTGCGATATACTGGCGTCACATCCTGAGTACAGCTCCGCCTTACACCCTCTGTCTGCCGGGATAGGCTCTGGTCCCCCGTGACCCTGTACGAGATTAAACGGGTATTGATGATGATAAGCTGTTTGATTTGCAATTAATTTTCTTGTAACTATGCAATGCTGCACTTCAGTGAGGGATGCTGTGAGAAAACCCCTGATGAGTAGTGCAGCCACAGAGTTTTTTGGGTGTGCAGCTGCACTGAGACCTACAGGCCAAAGGAACCCAGGCACCACAGAACAAAGAGGAAACTGGAAAGGAGGGCGCTTTCATTCCTGCACAAGGCACTAATGCCAACCACAATCCACTGCTGCCCCCTGACCCATATCCACCAGCTCTTGCATGGCCAATGGGTAGAAGCAAGACAAGTTGAGGAGAAGGTTGGAGGTCACAAACACATACAGGTCAACGCTCTCGCACCGTGCAATCTGGGTCCTCTGATCTTCCGTTTCCACTCCTCCTTCCCAGCTGCTCGGAGTCTCTTGTTTACTTTTACCAGACGTACAGGGCTGAAGAAGAATGGGAAATCAGACATTGAGAGGAGGACAAGGACCAGCAAAACGTTCTCTGATGTGAAATATGCTTGGTGAAGGTGTTGTTCTGTGCATCACAAAGAAAAGCCCACCTTCAGGTTGACTCCTGAAAAGGGCTACTGTTGTCACTTTTTTAAACGTTTGGAGCCCAAAAATGTCTTTTGCAAGGGAGACCAAATACCAAAACGGGTTCCTGAGTTGAAACTTAACTTGTGCTAATGACAGGTTTAGATTATAAGAATAATAGATTTTTTTTTTAACGATAAGCATAAACATATGACAGAGCCCTCTCTTATGGATTTCTCTTACCAGAGCTGAGCATGGCTGCTAGGTGGCCCCTTTGGTCCTCTGGCTCACGCTTACGCTGAACTTCCTAATCAGCCACCAGTGGCAGTTATTGCTGAGTTTATTGCATTCGAATTCTCGAAGTGCCTCAGAATAACTGGATCAATATCCCACCAACTGTGCCATCTCCCACCGACGAGTCCACACCACCATATTTACGGGGGTGTGTAGTGTCGTGTGCGGAACATGCAGATATTAAACCGGGTCCTAATGTTGGTGGGGGCACATCCGTTTACTGAGTTGTAAGCATTAACTCTGCCAAATACTATATTACCACATTCATAAGTGAAGCACCTGCTTACCTACACAAAAATAATGATCAAAATACGTGAGGATCTGGTAGTGAATACCTTCCACCTGATTACACAGCAGGTCACAATGACGATGCAAATTATATTAATACTTTAATGCCAGTGTTTTTTACACTCCAATCCTCAGTTCCCCACAGGGTCAACCTTTTAAAACTTAATGATCTTGTACTGGTGTATATTTTTACAGCTCGATGTATGATCATTTCTCTCCACAGCTATTCTATCGGAAGAGCCATTCATATGCAAATTAGTATGCAACGTTGCATGCATCTGATAATTGGTAAGCTTAAAATGCTGCTGCATCGAGAGATTGTCAGGACCGAAGTTATAGAAACACACCAAGCTGGTTGATGTTGAGATAAACTCGTTCATGTGTACAATCACAGGGACGCTGGATCACTGCCACTACCTTGGCTGCCGGTGTTCAGCAACATTGCCCCCCCCCCCACCTTCGACGGAGAGAAGTAAGAACCAAACTAGCGAATGGGATTCGTACAAACCCCAGTCTGTCATTGCATCTGGACGCGTTAAACCCTACACGAAAACATCATCTCGGCGCCCAGTTTGGAGCAGCCGGCCTGATGACTTATCTGCGGCTTCTGTGTGGAATGAGGAGTGGTCGGCCCTGTACGAAGCGAACCGGTCCCTCGTCATCAGCTCCACTGAGTGCGTGTCTGGCTCAGATCTGCCAGACGTGGTCACCTCTGCTGCATCCATTCTACACCGGCCATCGTCTGTGTGCAGCTAACCTCCATACTTGGTGTCTACGACACGACCCGCTATGCGACTATGGACAACGACAGAAAATTTCACACATTCTCAATGACTGCCCTTTGACGGGGTTCAGAGGAGGCCTGAGGACTCTCCACACAGCTGAAGAAGCAAATGCTATAAGATAGAAATACACATTTTATTGAAGCAATAAATGAGCATAACAAATATTAATGAGAGAGTACAAATGAGACAAAAAGAAAAAAACTTCTCTACTTATTCAATTGTAACCATGAGTCACAACAAACGATTTATAGGCAGGCAGAAGTGGACTAGACAAGGTACATGACTAGATGCCACATACCCAGTCTAGCGAGAAGAGCACTGGATGTGGTGTATCAGGTGCGGAAATATTCTCTGAGTCGCTGATTGGGACAGTTCCATGCAGAATGATCACACATCGAAGTCCTCTCACCGCAGCAGATTGAGTAGCTGGAGAAGGAGAGTCCATTATTACCTAGACTCCCCACAGTCAATCACGCCAACAGACCTACTGCCTCTTACCGCGGCGCTGACCCGCACCACCACGGCAACCTGCTGAGCCTCTCTGAGGGACAAGGATTCGCGTTCTGCCTCCTTCCTCCTCGACTCCATCAACTCATTCTCTGCCGCCTCGTGCTGGGCCAGAGCCTTGGCCTCTGCTGTCCTCTGCTGCTCGGCCTGTAGCTGTAAACATCCGAACGAAAAAACACGGACGTAAACCGCACAGCTGAAGTACTTCCTACTGAGATAGAACTCCAACTTATACCTGACCTATGCCTACAGTTTCTTTCCGGATGAGACGTTTCTCTCCTTTCCAAAGAGGAAACCACAAATTGATGGCTCAAGGGGGTTAAAATTCTCGAAAACTGTGAACATTGTGGGTAATTATATAAGTAAACAGACCGCAATTAATCTCTATATATATCATATTTTTTTTGTCCATTGGTTAATTTGATCCATAAACGAATATCATCCGGCAGCTTTTGTTTACACAGGAAACAAATGCCTCAATACACTGCAGTAGAATGATATTTGAGGGGAAAATTTTTATACCGGATGGGAATCTGTCCATTAAATTAAAAGTCAAATAAAAGTCCCTTCAAATATTTACACAGTGCGAAGCAGTGCCTGCATTTTATATTAAGCTGTGTATATTTATTTTAACAGGAACATGTGGCTCATAGGGGAGTACCACCAAAGGTAATGGATGACTCGTTGTGTACAGACATATCCAGATTATCAATGTATATGGCACCTGCGGAGGAAGTTTGTACGATTTGGAACCAAATAACAGATAAACAGCTTCATAAAGCGAAGTCTGTGTGCGTAGTAGCTATGCTGAATGCCGACATGGTCCCCTCTGGCAATATAAGTTGTACATTAACTCTGACCACACACCACCTATCGGCGGGCTTGAAGTGGCGCCAGCCAAACCCGGCCACAGGCACCATTGGTGCCTGCCTCGGAGCGTGGAGGAGATCCAATAAAGTGGTCGGTTTTATTTAAACACTTTCCATGTACGATTGCAACGTTGATGTATTGGCGCTGTCCGCCTGTCTCTCTGTAACGCGAACTCGCGATAACTCTCATAGAAGTTGATCTAATGTGAATTGAATTCTGATGTCAAGTTGTATTGTTATTCGGAACTGACCCTATACCCTACAGCAAACCGACTTCGTGATTCTGCACTCGCGTTGGTACACAAGCACAACATAAAATGCAACTTGTTAACAATACTGCTTTAAAAGTAAAATCAATAAATAAAATTGGTGACGTTTCAGACAACGGTCCTTCATTGCACCTAAGCAGGTAAGATACAAAATAACTATGGTTTGAAGACAGCATCCCTCACCTAAAAATATGGGGCCTGATGAGAATGAAATGCTTAACAATGTATTCTAATGACCAGTTTTAAACAGGCATATGAATAGTTGTCTGTAGAAATAGCTACAGGGCGGCGCGGTGGCCCAAGTGGTTAGCGCTGACGCCTCACAGCAAGAAGGTCCCGGGTTCGAGTCTCTCGGCTCCGGTGCCTTTCTGTGTGGAGTTTGCATGCTCTCCCCGTGTCCGCGTGGGTTTTCGCCGGGTACTCCGGTTTCCTCCCACAGTCCAAAAGCATGCTCCTGGATAGGTTGATTGGCTCGCAGACTAAAATTGTCTCGCAATGCCCGGCGATGGACCGGCGTCCCGTCGTCGGGTGTATTCCTGCCTTACGCCCTATGTTTCCGGGATAGGCTCCGGCTTCACCGTGATCCTATATAGGATTAAGCGGTTTCAGATAATGTGATGAGATGAGAGAAATAGCTACATATACAGTATAAAGGTTTAGCCAAAACTTAGCGATTAAAATAACATTTTCTTAATAAATAAGCCTTTTCAAGCAAGACAATGACAACATATTGGAAAGCAGGTACAGACTCATGTATGTGCGTTATTTTTAGTCATTGCTTTAAAGTGTCTACTCAAAGGCTTCACAATATTGCACATTGATCCAGTGAGTAAAGGTGGGTAAGCTGAACGTAATGGGTTGGTGTCCTCCCTATCAACGTCAAGAGAGAAGAGGTCAAACCATTGCTTCTTTCAAGGTTACAGATACTGTCCTCATCACAGGGTGCACTGATAACACTGGGATGTCTCCTTTGACTTACAATTTAGAATGGGTATTATTCCAAATTGCATGTTGATGCCTCTAAGCCTTTCAATAGCAATTGGTGCCCTGTCAATGAAGAAAACACACACATAAAGTATAATTGTGCATGAAAATCTGTTAAACCAGAAACGGAAACCAAAATTGATTAACAGATACTTAGTTATCATTTCAGGAGCAGCACTGTTAAAACAAATATGCTGTTAAAGAGACAACGAAACAATTGCTCTTCATCTGTACCGTAGGAATAAGCGTTTAGAGTAGTTTTGTATTGTCACATAATTTTCAGAAAACATGCGCACAAAATAAACATTATGAGCTGCTCTCGCAACAGTGTTTTATGACCGCAATACATTGCCGGCAGTGTATTTGTGTAAACCGGTGGCAGTCAGTGAGTTGATTGCATTGGACTCTGTTGACATCCTGTGGCGATAACGCACTCGCACTGCAGGCTGAGGCTAACCTATTGGTAACAAACGCACGTGCCATTACCACGGGAATTGAGGACACCGACGCACCACCACGTTTAAGAGAGGAATCGTTTTGAATAACGTTTAAATCTCATCTCATCTCATTGTCAGAGACCGCTTAGTCCTGTACAGGGTCGCGGTGAGCCAGAGCCTATCCCGGCAGACACAGGGCGCAAGGCAGGGATATACCCACGATGGGACGCCAGTCCATCACCGGGCACTGCGGGCAATTTAGTCTGCAAGCCAATCAACCTACGCAGCAGCATGTTTTTTTCGAATTGTGGGAGGAACCCGGAGTGCCCGGCGAAAATACACGCGACATGGGGAGAGAACTCGCAAACTCCACACAGAAAGGCACCCGGGCCGAGATTCGTACCCGGGACCTTCTTGCTGTGAGGAGGCGACAGCGCTACCCACTGGGCCACCGTGCCACCCAACGTTGAAATCGTTCAGCTATAAAACCAATGTGTTGTCGAATGAGGCGATCAGAGCGTAAATTGCGATACGACAGTGAGTAGGGAACGGTGCGCACATTCTTATGCAGGGCTACCTTTTGTGTAAGCACAGATTTTTTTCCAGTCGCTGATTATTGTCTCCCACTAAAAGAATGCGTGGCGTTCCCTTGCCACGAGATGCCAGGACATTAAAACAAACAATAAATGCCCCTTTCTGATGGGCCTGGAATAGCGCCATAGGGGCCACCCGCTGTGCCCATTCCGCGGCCTGAAACCCAGAGAGTGCTTCTGTATTCCCTCAACTGTACAACCAACCTCCTCCTCCCAGCCAAATCGGGGTTACCCTCCATCCAATCCACATGCATTTCCAAATGAACTTAATCAATACCATCCATGCCCGTCCACCTGAAAGAGAACCTGTAAGCGAATTGTCTTTGAGCTTTATGTGAAATGAGATGTGAATACGGGCTGCGTAGAGCACAGGCTCACCTCCATCTTCATGGACGACAGCCTCTGCTTGGTATCCTTATTCAGGCTTTCTCTCTGCTCCTGCAGCTGAAGATCGACACATGACCGTGGTTACTATGTGGCAGGTGAGGCCTCAGGGACTTGGAAGCAGGTGTTGTAAATGGAATCGTGCATGGTTGCTCAGTTCCTGAGTTGGCAAAAACCCTCATCGCACAATACTTTGATTTCGATCCAACACAAGAACATTAGCAACGCTATACGCATTCTGCATAGACCCTCAAAAGTCACGCTCCATAGACATTCAACATACACGACATATCAAACCCTCTCTATTTACATCAATCATCTATCACATCAAGCAACATGCACAAAACTGACTGTGCTGCTGTGGCGCTATACTGTTATTGTTAGATTGTTATCGGCCGCTGTTTGTTGAACTGTGCCTCTACGCGCACACGTGGGTAAAGACATACACTTGATTTATGCTCTCTGCTTTCGCCAACCTGCCCTGACCAGAGTGACGAAGTATGGTCAAAATGATAGGAGCTGTACATGTACTCTGGCGCCGTGGCACCTGCGTGCTGTGGAGGGCCCGCTCCCCCTCCAGTGTTGCCCTCAGTCCATCGCACTCCCGCTGAAGCTGCACACGGTGCAGACGATGGTACCACACATGCCACTGTCAGTCTCGCAGTCGCGTGTACACACGTGACGACATGGACGACACAAGGGAGGGGGAAGTGATGGGGGGATTGGGTGGGGGCTGTAAATGTGCACCGCTCTCACGCGGCAGCTTTGTCGGATGTTTAATTATCATTTCGGCGCGTGATGATGCGAAGAAGAATCAATGCCAATCTATTCATACGCTCACCGTACATGTGTCGAATTGTGGGTGTGAGAAGTAATTAGTTACACTTAATGTAAACTTCACCAGAAACAGAAGCCAACGTTGCATGAATGAAGTGAAAAAAACATACCAATGAGACAGTCTAAATAAACACCAGAGTAATTATCCATTAAGGAAAATAAATTCACTTCATATGGTGGCAAATCTACAGGAGTGTGAGCGGTTAACATATTTCTGCGTCTGGATTATTGGGCTCCGCTGCTGACCCAGTTTTCACAAATGATGGCTCAACACCGGAAAATGCTCAATGATTACTGCACATGATATGTTTAGCAAAGCATGCATCCTGTTAAAATAGAAGGCGTTTGTCAGAAATATATGTATTTGTTACGCTTATTGTTATGCTTCTTCACATAGATATCACTGCACAAGCTCATCTCATCTCATTTTCAGAAACCGCTTAGTCCTGTACAGGGTTGTGGTGAGCCAGAGCCTATCCCGGCAGACACAGGGCGCAAGGCAGGGATACACCCACGATGGGACGCCAGTCCATCACCGGGCACTGAGAGAAATTTAGTCTGCGAGCCAATTAACCTATGCAGCAGCATGTTTTTTTGGAAACCGGAGTGCCCGGCGAAAACCCACGCGAACACGGGGAGAGAACATGCAAACTCCACACAGAAAGGCATCCGAGCCGAGATTCAAACCCGGGACCTTCTTGCTGTGAGGCAACAGCGCTACCCACTGGGCCACCGTGCCACCCCACTGCACAAGCCTCCTCATAAATGACAGAAGCAATCGTAGTGGCTTATCAGAGAGATAAGGATTGAATTATTTCCACTTACGGTCAAACACTGCTTGTTCATCTTCTCTTTCATTTTAACCATCTCACCCTCTGAGAAGGCGCACATTCACACATGTACATACACATAATGTAAGCAGACAAACAACAGCAGATGTCATTTTCCTCTAAGTACTGGTGGACACAGGACTGTACTATATTAGTGCCAGGAAAGGTCCAACTGGACACTTCGTGAAGTGTCAAAGGCTCACTGGCAGGAGGTCACGGGATGGATGTTATGGGTTAACGGTAGTTAATACAGATGTACACAGACACACACAAGTACAAAGAGACACACGGTGATGGCGATAATGATCTGTGACTACCATGAAATGAAAGCATATGAATAATACAATATGCAACGTGAGCAAATTCCATGCCTGGTAATAGATGCGACAAGGATACAAAGGCATGAAGAAACCGCAGAAAGGCGGGGTCAAGGCAGCCACGCAGCCAGCCGGTGCCAACATTTGCCAGACATTGCATCCAATATATATATTATGTCAATGAATTAGGTCAATCAATTAATAAGTGTTTCTTTTATTTATGGGAGGAAACCTAAAAACCTAGTGGAAACCCATACAGAACAGGGGGAGAACACACAAACTCTACACAGAAAGGCGCCCGGAAGTGGGAACTCTTGCAATCCTACTACTCCGTCAAGTGAGTTTTATCTCAGCCGTAGTTTTGCAGGCAAGCGCTAGTGTAAGCGTACAACACGCAGAGTGCAAAACCACCGCAGCTCTCGGACTGCCAGGCTGTCGGGCACGGGCTGCGTGTGAAGCGACTTGCTCACCCAGCTCTGTGCTCTGCCGCTCCTTGGCCAGCAAATCATTGTGGGACGCCTCCATGCGACGCTGCAGGGCCGACAGGGCCAGCTGCAATTCCAGGTTCTTATCAGCGAGACGCGCTGCCTCTTCTCGCTCTGCGGTGTCCCCCGACTAACGAAGGGGACAGGGGGGTGGCAGGCGGTGTGCGTAACGCCCGCTCGTGACACACAGCATCCTCAGTAGTACACACGCTGTGCTCGTCCCCTTGACACTCGTGGGCCCTTGCAACCAGTTGAGTCAGTTCCGTTGCCTCTCCCCCATTTTCACCCCTATTTAGATTCCAGTTAACCTTTGTGTTTGCATAAATACTGGTTAAATAATAAAGACTTGCTTGGATAGTGCGTGCATAACCAGAGCGGTGGGGTAATGGATAGCACACTGTCCTACTATACGAACCTGGCGATCTGCGTTGAATCCCCATCCATGACTAAGTTGATCAGCAATCAATATGAGAAGCGGCTCTGAACCTTTCTAAGGTCGACTCATCCTTAAAATGAGTACGAGTGCTTTGGGTAAACATGAATAATGTGGGACGAAAGCACCGGGCGTGGCGCTGAACACACCGCCGCTTCATATATCGTGCCCGTTCTTTATCTCATCTCATCTCATTATCTGAAACCGCTTAATCCTATATAGGGTCAC
>JAZEWT010000003.1:18265548-18277270 GCA_036362905.1 Mordacia mordax
AAAAAGTACCCATAGCGTTAACACTGCACTAAGTCCTCATTTGAGGCGAGGTCGACCGAGCGGAGGGCCCAGGACGGGTTCAGAAAATCCATCGTCAACTGGTGTTGACCGTGAACGGGACTCGAGCTCGGGTGGCCGGGTTTGTAGCCCGGTGAGCCAACCGAGGCCCCACCACTCCCCCGAGACATTGACAACCGTGAATAAAAGCATCCGTACCCATCCTTAGCAACGCACCCTGCACAATGAAGCTGGTGATGAGGCCAGAGCAGGTTCAGCCAGATCGAGCGTTTGCCAAAATTAGAATCATTGTTGATATAAAACGAGTCAAGTATCCGAGCGCGGAACATTGAGATTACAGTACGTAAATAACACTACAGTGAATGGAACAAGTCGAGATACCGTGCTGCTCGACACAATAAACAGGTGTTGGGGCCAACATATGCTATTAACGAGTGAAGTATTGTGGGCGGCGCGGCGGCGCGGTGGCGCAGTGGTTAGCGCTGACGCCTCACAGCAAGAAGGTCCCGGGTTCGAGTCTCTCGGCTCGGGTGCCTTTCTGTGTGGAGTTTGCATGCTCTCCCCGTGCCCGCGTGGGTTTTCGCCGGGTACTCCGGTTTCCTCCCACAGTCCAAAAGCATGCTCCTGAGTAGGTTGATTGGCTCGTAGACTAAAATTGTCCCGCAATGCCCGGCGATGGACTGGCGTCCCGTCGTCGGGTGTATTCCTGCCTTACGCCCTGTGTTTCCGGGATAGGCTCCGGCTCACCGTGACCCTATATAGGATTAAGCGGTTTCAGATAATGAGATGAGATGAGTATTGCGCTGTGCAGGCACCGTTGTTTTCTCATTAACGTGGTTAAAGTATACAGTGTGCGGATGGACACACGTAAAGTCATGTGAATGGCATTTAAGTGCCGTACAGCAGCCGTCATCTGTCTAAACTTGCCCCACCATCGCAATAGGCTTCATTGGGCACAATGCCTAAATTACCCTCAGTGCCCGGTGATGGATTGGCGTCCTATCGTGGGTATTTCCCTGCCTTGCGCCTTGTGTCTGCCGGGATAGGCTCCGGTGCACCGCGACCCCGTAGAGGATTAGGCGGTCTCTTGACAATGAGATGAGATGGAAGCCGTCGCCTTCTGGGCATTTCTTGCGTTGCGAAGCTTTCGCCATCGCGCCGCTCGCCATCAATAAACAAACCGAAACTCCGGAAGAGCCGTCGTCGTGTGGGTTGGTGATGAGCGGGGCGGGGGGGCGGTGATCAGTGCTTCGAGAACCCTCGCTCTTGTCGCCTATGTAAAGAGACGCACGGACCACGGGACCAGTCGAACCGTGCGGACCCGGGCGGCGACGGAGCGGGGGAGCCAGGCGGCGAGGGAGCGAGGGACCCTGGGCGAGTCAGCCGTCGGCAGTGCAGTTCTTCCCGTGCCCGTGCGGTGATTCCTCCGAGTAGCGGAGTCGCCTACATTCCCTTCAGCTTTTTTCACAGTACTCTTGTAACTCTTGTTATTGTGGTGGGAAGGCGCTTGCGTTAAGGTTATTATAACACGATTAAGTCACCGCTGCCGGGGTTAAACATAAACAAACGTGGACAAGCTCGGAGGGTTCCGGGCCCACGTCAGTGCCCGCGTATATTTACCCGAGTGCGTAAGGCAGATATAATTAACTCTTCTCGTCTAGTGACGCGAGCCGCCGCTTATAATTGTGGCGTAACGATCCGCCTGTCCAGGGAGAGGCAGGAGGAGGAGGAGGCGCGGAGGAGGCGAGCGTCGCGGCTATAAAGGCCCCGTCGCGTCCATCACCGAGCGCAGAGCTCGGGCGGAAGCTGTGAAGAACCCGGCCTAAAGGGGGACCCAAGCGCGGCCGAGTGCAAGCTTGAGTCTCGCCATTCTGAATTCGTGGAAGCGTGAGCGGTATCTCAAGCACGAGACGGTGCTCTGACTAAAGTGTCGGTTAATTTTGCCGAACTTCTCGCTCGGCTGCCGGTAAAGCACACGCGTGCGGTGCAGAGCGTAGCAGTCGACGTTTCGGCTCGACTGTGTGTCTCACGGCAAGAAACAACAAGGCGTGCACCGCAGCTGAGAAGAGATGCCGGCCCTGTCCACCTACTGCCACAACCCACCGGCCACTGAGAGGGCCTCCCTCGTTGTAATGCCCAGGAGGGCCACGTTCTCCACGCAGCCCGCGCCGGCCCGTGAGCGAGTCGTGCCCGTCATGGTGATGGGCCGAGCCGGCAGCGTGCATCCCCGGCCCGCCAGCCCAGCCCGGGATACCATCTCGTTTCTGACTGGCATGAGGTTCGAGCTCGGTCCGAAGCCGTGGACCCATGCGGAGGTGACCCCCACGTGCGTCGGCTATTGCCCGGATGACGAGGATCGGTGGCGGGCCGAGGAAGAGCAGCAGAGATGCTGCAACTGCCAGGAGAGACCCTGGGCACGCCTTCACCTTAAGCCTGCAAGTGGAACCAACGCGAGGTCCGCTGGACATGCGGGACAATGCGGTGACGAGTGTGCGACGCGGAGACAAGCGCCCATGCCGAGCGTCCACACGCCGGTGCAGGGGAGCCCCGCGGGTGAGAGGCTCCGTAGTCAGCTGTCGGTGCCATGCGGTCGCCAGTCGTGTTTGGAGGTCGAGGACAAACGTCAGCACAAGGAGTTGGCCGCAGTCACCGTGTCGCCAAGAGCGCCCTCGCCGAGCCGCACCGCGCCGCAGCACCAGGACGAGCGACTGCTCCCAGTTACCACGCTGGCGGGTTCTCGCGGTCGCACGGAGAGCAACTCACGCAAGCCTGCCGACTCCTCGACGACCACGGTCCACCGAACTCCGGAGATCAGCAAGCAGGAGCAACACCGCTCAGAAATGGAGAAGCAGGACGACTACCTGCGCTCCAACAACCGCTTCCGCTTTAACATCATCCCGGACGGCAACTGCCTGTACCGGGCTGTGTCGAAGGCTGTGTACGGCAGCCAGGACATGCATGGCGAGCTGCGCGAGCAGACGATCCACCACATCGTGGACCACCTGGACGAGTTTGGCGCCCTCATTGAGGGGGATGTCGGCGAGTTCATCGTGGCCGCGGCGCAGAACGGCGCGTGGGCCGGCTACCCGGAGCTCATGGCCATGAGCCAGATGCTGGGTATAGGGGTCCGTCTCACCACAGGCGGGAGCGCCAACAGCCCCACCGTGTCCACCATGCTGCACCGATTCGGCAAGGGCAACGAGGACGGCCCCATCATCTGGCTTAGCTGGCTCAGCAACGGCCACTACGACGCCGTGTTCGACTCGCCACTGCGCAACGAGGAATACGAGCGCTGGTATGAGGGCTATGTGGCGCAACAGAGAGATGACGAGGAGATGGCCAAAGCCATGGCGCTGTCCCTCTCCAGGCTTTTCGAGCAGCAGAACATCAGGACCCGATAGCATGGACACAGCGCACTGTAGACGTTAGGCCTCGTCTGGTGGGTCGTAACCCGGGACCAATGTTTGGGTGTTGCAAAGTCTGTCTGGAGTTTGTCATGGGTGAAATGACTGCAACATTAAGCCAACTTGTAAGGGCAAAACACCACCAGCGCTGGGCTCCCAACAGACCAGTCCGCCTGGAAAGTTGCACACCGTACTGCTAATGAATGCAACTGCCTTGTACGTCACCCGGACTACAAAACCACGTTTGGAGTTTGCTGCCACCTCGGCCTGGAGCCACGAATTGCCACTCGCGCATGAAAACCAATCACAAAGATGCAGGTGCATTGTTGCCTGCATGGAGGTGGACATTGGTGATTGGTGCAGATGGCTGGGCCACAGAACTTCAAACGATAGACGTCTGGCGTAGACGGGTTTTGTTTATGCACAAGTTTAGCTTCTGGACCAATCCGCGCTCAGTAAAACATTTGGAGTGTCTTCTTAGTAGGTTTCTGTAAACGAGTTGTTGCACACACATATCTTTGCAGTAAAATTGTGGATCACATGCGATGTGACAGTCACTTTAATTAAATTTATGAGTCGGCAATATTTCTAATATGAAACTCCTGGACAATTTAAGTTAGTATGTTGTTTGGTTAAAGGTATGTGCTTAATATTAGATTTACACTGGAAAGCCGTCAGTTTACTGAGGGTGACCTGTTAAGATTACGAGTTTCAGTTGAACAGTTAATCAACATTTAAACTTAGTTTAATAATCTGCAACACGGTTTGTACATTGTGACGCATTCAGGTGCCTGAAGTGCAATTATATGTTCATCTTGAGTAATTGCCATTTTGGTAGTCTTTCACGTTGCTGTTTTGACAACACTGAAAAAATAAACATTCAACTATACAAAATAGGCTTCGTGTTTTCTTGTTGTAACTTCAAGACTATAAAATGTGGGCAAATGCATATTACAAACTAAATGAGGGTATCAGCCACACTGACTAAAAAACATACTGACAAGTACTACTTTACTCATTCATCAATATCCATTTAATCATGCGCAGGGTCACGAGGGGTTCCTCACCTGGCAGACAGGGCATAAGGCGGGGTTATACCTATGGTACGACGCCAGTACATCGCAGGGCATTGGGGGCAATTTACTCCGCAGACTAGACTACAGCGTGTCGTTGGACTGTGGGAGGATACCAGAGTACCCATAACCCACGCGGACGTGGGATTCGAACTCTACTTTACCCATTGTGTACATTCGAATTTAATGATGTGGGCTTCGGCAGCAAACACTACTCGAAGGGCTACTGTACAATGGACAAGAGACTTGATTGACAGCCAAGAAACAGTGCATGACAGTATTATAAACTGGAGATGGAGTGGAGTCAATTCCTGTTAAAAGACTAAATTGTGAAATGACAATGGTGAAGGAGACTTGTCAACCATCAGTATAGACAGTGATTGATGATGCATCAAAGCGGTTAACCTTGCAGTCATTGTCCCTTGCGTTTTTCATCACAGCCCTTTTGCAATCTTGTCACAGGGGAGATTTTACCATACTTCACACTGGACAGTGTGGGTTGATAAAGTTGAAGGGTGAAAAAGCAGTTGAGATATGACCCATCATTTATTTCAGCCACAGCTTGAAATCAAACTGGGGGAACTGGTTGTACAGCACAGCCTCACCATCCCTCCACCCTTGGTTTTAATGTAAACTGAAGTCACAGTGGATATTACATTTCTCACTCAGTGGTGTGGAGAATTCTGAAAGGATCTGCATTTATTAAGTACTTTTTCACTGACATATTTGTTCGTTCAATCATTTTGTTTTACCAGCAGTTGATGATTGCTTCGAAAAGCTGCTCTCTCGGGACAGCCGCGTCGATCACTTCCTCAGAGACAGGAAGCGATCGACAATTTAGTCCTCGGAGACAGGAAGCGATCGACGCGGCTGTCCCGAAAGAGCAGCTTTTCGAAGCAATCATCATGCATCGAGCCGTGAAAACCTACATCATTACATTACCAGCAGTTGTATTCACTGGAAAAAAACAACCTGCAATTACTTTCAAGTGTCCAAAATACTGCTGTTATTTTATAAATGCCATATTACATGGTAATTTATTTCAAAAAGCACCAACCTGTCAATATAGTTTACATAGGTATCTACAGGTCAAGAAAATTGAGGTCACAACACCCAGTCTTGCTATTTAAATGTTTTTTTCCTGCATCTATTATTCCTTCCATTTAGCACATTTCCAAAGTATACTTCATATCAGTAGGCTCTTAGCTGATTAAACAACGACCAACTGACCTTACCATTTGAAGGATTTGTCAGACATATAAGTTAAATTCCCAGAGGTGTCTATGCTACAGCACTTGGTGTATGGATGGCAGCCAATGTGTTTACTCAGGCATTTCAATCTTAAGCAGACATCACGTATTTTAGGTTTTCCCAAACACTTCACTTTATTTACAAACTATAATTATTGTAAGCAACTGACCATTGATGGTTTCAAATGCACTGGTGGACCTAAGAAATCGGTGTCAATTCTGTCTGCCAGAAATCATGGCAGGCCAAAGCAATGCTTGGAGAGGGTGGTCTTTTGGGCCAGCAGTGCATTCGTGATCACTGCATTCCAATGATGACCGCAGTTTTACTTTCCAATAAGATGCAAACAAGTTGCAAAACATGTCTCATCGCAGAAATCGGTTGCTCATTTGTACCACTGCACAACAGGGGCTTTCTGCTCAACCACAGTCTCCAGGTCTGACCATGGATGCAGTTTTGGTCCGGGAATCATTATTGTCTGTAAAAAAAAAGAGAGATTTTGTGAAAATGAATATCACGAGTATGCCACGATATCAGCTTGCAACAAAATGCTACATGCCCATCAACGCTTATTAGTCTATGTATGCTCATTTATTATTTGACTCCCAATTGTCTAAAATAACCTAAACAAATGTAATGATGCAGGTTTTGACGGCTCGATGCATGTTGATTGCTTCGAACAGCTGCCCTCTCGGGACAGCCGCGTCGATCGCTCCCTCTCTCCCCATCCAGTAAGGCGCAGTGCGCCTGAGGATGCCTCCAACGTGTGGGGCGAAATGTCGCAATGGGGAGAGAGGGCACAGCTGTTCGAAGCAATCATCACGCATCGAGCCGTGAAAACCTACATCATTATAATACATAGATTGTCAAAGCATGCTGTTTACAGTATTTACCACCAACGTGTGTGATTTTTGCAAATTTGACACTTTATTAAAAATGTCTATTTGGTGTTTTTAAGAACTTAACACTATTATTGCCATAAAAATGGGCAAAGCCTTTTTTTTTACAATGGCATATATATAATGATGTAGGTTTTCACGGCTCTATGCATGATGATTGCTTCGAAAAGCTGCTCTCTCGGGACAGCCGCGTCGATGGCTCTCTCTCCTCTCCTCGCGACGTTTCGCCTCACACGTTGGAGGCATCGCCTGAGGATGTTTCGCCTCACACGTTGGAGGCATCGCCTGAGGATGCCTCCAATGTGTGAGGCGAAACGTCGCGAGGAGAGGAGAGAGAGCCATCGACGCGGCTGTCCCGAGAGAGCAGCTTTTCGAAGCAATCATAATGGCATATATAATTCCAATAAATAATCTAGTTTTTAAATATTTGCAGAATGCATGCTAAAAGTGCAGATCGTTTGCGTGTCAAGTGTGTGGCTGTACTGTAAGTACCTTAATGATCGGGTCCTTTGCCTTGGTCCACTGTGGCACAATCTTGCCGTGGATCCTCCAGCTGCCGTAGGGGTTAGACATGTGCCTCTCAAACACTACGTACTCTAGCACGTCTTTGGGTACCTCCTCGCTGCCATACATGAGCCTCCCAAAGCGGTCGTAGATGGCCAGCGTCTGCAGGTCCATGCAGACAAGGTACATTCAGGCTAGCGTTTAGTAAGTGGGAAAAGATTAAAAACATTCAATGCATGATGCTAGAGTGGGTGTCAATGTGCAAACTCCCTCTGTACATTGAGGAAATTGCAATATGGATACAACACAGCACAGGGGTTGGGGGGGGGGTTATGTGGCCAGCATCACACAGTCATCACTGCCCAGTGCTGACAACCATATATTGACTGTATGCATTCATATTTTATATGATCAATTCGCACAAACGTTATGAATTGTCGAGTGATGGCACAGTGGGAAAGCCTACGGGGAGAGTTTGGTGAATGCAAGGCCAACCTGTTTCGACAGTATGCGCACGGTGACCTGCCCATACGCGTTGCCGGGGTCAATTGTCTTGGGGCAACGCACGTGCACCATGCGTGGGGGTTCAAGGGAACCCAGATACTGCCAGCGCAGCGTTTTCAGGCGGTTCCCTCGCACCATTTCCTGGTCAGGCAAGTGGGAGCGAAAACCATGAACGATATTAAGTGCATCCATTTCGGTATGGTACAGCCCGTTTAATTCACAACATGACTATGGCCAAGCTCCAATAGAGCGAAATGACCTAACAACGTTGGATTTACTCACTTCACAAGGACTATAGGATGTATTAACTGTCCAAAATTGTAACTTATGGTTTTAAAAATGATAGCTTGCTGCACGGTGCCTTTCTGTGTGGAGTTTGTGTGTTCTCCCTGTGCCCGCCTGGGTTTTCGCCGGATACTCCGGTTTCCGCCCATCGTTCAAAGACACATTGCTGCTGAGGATAATTGGCCTATTGAGTAAATTGCCCTAAAAAGTGTGCCCTGCGATGTACTGCATCACATTCTGGGTAATCTCCTGCCTTGCACCCTGTGTCAGCAGGAATAGTCTCCACCACCCCTGCAACCCTGTACAGGATTAAGTGGGTATTGATAATGATTTGATAATGAGCTTGCTGTACTGTCAAGTAATATATTACTGGCTATTAGCAAACAAACCTGATATCATTCATTAAATTAATATTTACAAGGATACATTTGCATATTTCAGTTCAAAGAGTTGCAAACAGAAGACCATCTCTTGGTGCATTTTAAATATAAAACGACTGCAATGCAACTGGTGCAACAATCATTCCAAACTGTGTCAGGCAGATAGTAATATGTCATGAATGCTGTACACAACGCCTTCCTCACCGGGTAACATCGCTCTGTCACCAACTGGTGCAGTCTCACTTTGTTGAAACTGCAAAGCATCGACCACATGTTAGAAGCGGTTGTGACAGTAACCAGGGACACAGCTCGTGGGAGTTTTAACGGGGCTGTGTTGCGTGATGATGCGACGTACTTCACGAGGCAGTTGTGTGCCTCCACGTAAATGTCTTGTGCCTTGGTGGCAAACGTTTTGGAGACAAAGTCTTCATCGAATTCCTTTATCTTCCGAATCCTGTGCACAACACAGATGCATACGGAAATCATCCATATACGCAGGTGGACGTAGGCATAATAACCTGTACATTTGCACTATTTGCTTTAACATGTAGCTCGTTCTGAAAAAAATACCTTGATTTTTGATTAACGTTAATGAAATGGCGAGAATAGAGAACAAAATACATTGCTTTTCTACAAAAGACAAAAAAAATTGATTTGCCATGCATATCTCGTTGTTGTTGCTGACATGCCATTCTATCTGAGGCTCTGTGCAGCGTTTGTGGCCCTCGGGTGAAAAGCGCTCTATAAATGCAATTATTATTATTCTCTGGAGAATAGGGCACTGGCCGATCTAATGATTCAAACTTGAAGAACTCACGCAAGCTGTGATGCCGCCGTCTCCTTAAAATGCAGTGCACGCTGCTTCAGGCCTTCCGGGCTCAATGATGTCAGTCGACTGTCTCCCTCCGGAGGAACATAGCCATCGAAGATGCCGGCTGCAGGACATAAAAATAATTGAATTTCCACAATCACTTATGAACCACCATAAAGTATTTTTTCACTCCAATGAAGCTTCAACCTTGTGTTGTTTAGCTTAGGTCTACAATTTGGGATAGTTAATATGACAGGCACTGGCATTAATAACATGCCTTTCCTACATTAACGTTCCACGACATTTATCTTTTCACACTTTTTCAGTTATATTCCAATGGTGCTACTTGCTTTATGTCACGAGACAAAGTATTCATGAAGATTTCTGACAACAGTGCTTTCCTTAGTCTTGGAGAACGGTCCATGGAAGATTTCACATCTACTCCTGCGATTCCTTTGGGTGACCTCTGTTCAAAGGATGGCACCACGTTCCCAACAACTCTGCTACTGAGAGTAATGTTCGTAGCATTCCAAATCACATAGACATTTCATATACTTAAGAGCTGAAATTAAGCCAAATTGTGAGAAAGCAAATGTCAAGGTGATTATTATTTTGTGCAATGATTAATGAGCCAAGACCATTAACTTACCACGCTTTGCAATCTGAATTTAAAAAAAAAATCTCCGTTTACTTTATGTCCTCTAATTTATTGTTACTACTTGACTTTCAGTTGAACTGTCCTGATGTTGTTGTTGACATTTCGTTCTCTCCACAGCTCGGATTTGTAAAAAACAAAAAAGCATACAACGTTATTGTTGATGATGTTCCATTCTTGTCGATGTTGTTAATATGCCGTTCTCTCTGCAGCTCTGTGCAGCGCTTTGTGACCCTCGGGTGAAAGGTGCTCTATAAATGCAATTATTATTACTATTAATCACAGGCAGCTGCCTGGATTCTCCTCTGATCTCATTGTTAGAAACCGCTTAGTCCTGTACAGGGTCGCGGTGAGCTGGAGCCTACCCCAGCAGACACAGGGCGCAAGGCAGGGATAAACCCACAATGGGACGCCAGTCAATCACTGGGCACTGCGGGCAATTTAGTCTGCAAGTCAATTAACGTATGCAGCAGTATGTTTTTGGACTGCGGGAGGAAACCGGAGTGCCCGGCGAAAACCCACGCGGACACGGGGAGAACATGTTGCCTGGATTCGAACCAAGGACACCAGCAACTCAGCTCCCTGACTGCTGAGCTACCACAGAGTAACAAACAGAACATTGCACTCTGTGTAACAGCCAATGCAGCCGCAAAGGTGAAGAGAGTAAACGGCCCATGTGGGGCTGCACCCACCAGTGCAAGTGATGTTAATTGGCCTCTCCATGTACTGCTGCTGCACCACGACCCCGGCTGCCCGAGCTTGTGCCTCTCGATCCACATTATTCTTGTACTTGGATTTGATGGCCGGTGGAATGAAGAACCTCTTCTTGGTCCTCACTGGGATCACAATGCTCTGGAACGCTGGCTTGATGTCAGTCAGAACGCCCTGCGAGGTCAAACGCAAAACGTGAGCGGTGCTGAGCTGCGCCCAATTACCGTACAGTAGTGAGACACTCCAACCATTGCCGCCTCGTTACACGTGGACAGAAAGTACTGGGTGTACAGGACATGTGTACTTGTAAAGACCTCAGTAAGGCAATGGCTTATTCGAGTGGATTATTAACAGATCATATGCACTTCGAGCGGGTGTTACAACCTGTAAACTCAACTGCCAGCACTGTCGAAAGCTCTGCAGCCAGAAGAAACGACACACTCTGGTGGCATAACAACTACACTTCATAGCTGTTCTTTTAGACCTCATAAAGTTGTTGTTGGGGTTGATGGCGACAGTCATTTGCATAGCTTTAAAAAAGGGTTGATATAGAAATGGCTTTCAAAAGCCGCTCTTTCGAGAGAGCCGTGTCAAGCGCTCATCTCTCCTATCGTGACTATTCGCCTCCGCCGTGGCGAGCGACATCGCAAAGGAGAGGAGGAACGTTCGACACGGCTATCCCGAAATAGCAGTTTTTTAGGCGCAATCATTATGTAAAAACCTGCAACCAGTACGATCTAGAAATCGAATATAGGTTAAATGAGGAAGGCGGTGAATACATAAATACTGTTTGTGTTGATAACAGCCCTATTGTATGAGACTGACGATGAATCTAATGTCGATGTTGAGCCGCCGTTCATACCCAGTGGGCCGTGAGCGCCACCTAGAGGTCCTTGGAGTCCAGACCCACGTGGACGTTGAGGTGCCTAAGTTAGAGCCCCTGGTGTAGGGGATCATCATGACTGAGATGACTAAAGCTCAGAAGCACATCAATGTGTGAGCGTTGACGATAAGGCCGACGATAACCATGGCGCATGTGACGGTGGTGGTGGACACGATGACGTTGGTAAAAATGACCGCTCCACCTCGACCTTGACCACAACTCGGAGCGTCACGCTCAGCTGGGCCTTGCCGCGACCAGCAAACCGGGTGAGACAAACCGGCGCTCGGTGACTGATACACGACGCCTGTGCGCCCAGTCGCGGCACCGCCGCACGGCCCCCTCACCGC